>PVKA01028716.1:0-29091 GCA_004027165.1 Ctenomys sociabilis
GTGCTATAATCCGCTGAATTATTTGGCTGGCCCTCTTTTTTATTTTTATTTTTTGTCAATTTCTTTTTTTTTTTTTTTTTTTTTTTTTTTGCCAGTGAGCAAATCAACAAGCTCACCCCAAGGCCCATACCCTGTTGTTTCGGTTAGAAGCTGGCATAAGTCTTGGAGTGTAGTAAGTGCTCAAATGAAATCTGGGAAAGAATGAATGCTTAAGTGGAGAGACCAGGACTACAAATGAGGCAACTGTCACAGCTGAGAAATTGTCCCAAGAGAGATGAGATAGGTCTGGAGCAGAGGGAGCCTCTTGCTGACTGCAGAGGCCTCCAGCCTGGCAGCCTTCATGGCCAGGTGATGGGAGTGCCCTGTTTAAGGTCAAAACGAGTGATGGCCTGAATTTACAACTCCTCATTTGACCCTCCAGGGCGCTTATTTCTGGCAAGAGCATTTCTTGGTTTTAAAAGGTACTTCACCCCTTTACAACCTGTGTAATTGCTATTGGAATGCTTTGCCCTGTAGTGTCTTAATTAGGTCAAATTTTATACCAAGGGCTTCTACTTAATGCTATATTTGCAATTCCAAGCCCCCCCCCCCCCGTGCTATCAGGAGCATTCACATTTTTAGAGGGGCCACACAGACTGGAGCGCGCTTGGGCACTCCTATGGGGTGGGAGAAGGGACAGAGTTCAGAGGAACTAGGCCAAAGGAGATGTGTATGTCCGGAGAATCCTCTAAATGCTTCTAGAAGGAAAATTCTGTCTCTAAGTTACTGTATGGCAAGCGCTGGTTGGATAATTGCAGGATCCAAGGTTCTTCACATTTAGTTCGATTATAGAGTTTTGTTCTTTGTGTGTTAAAACTCCCACCTTTCTATTACCTGACTTTTATCAAGTACAGCATGCTCCTAGAGCTGCACCCTGCCTCTCCCCACCATGTCACCCCAATAATGAGAAGTAATCTATCTGCCAAGAAAACAAACATAATATAAAAAATAGCACAAATACATAAACCTTAATCCAGAAGGAAGGGAGTGGCTGCCACCTGGTAGCACATGGAAAGCAGTTGAATATTTGTCTAGCAGAGAAGATTCCCCCAAAGGGCTGTAACTCTTCTGCTGGGGAGAGGGTCAAGGTGAGGTCAGTGATGAAAAGCAACTCCTCTGGCCCAGTCGGAATAGGGACCTAGCAGAAATCAATTGGGCAAGCTCAGCGCTGTTGTCCCTGGTCACAGGGTACACTAGGAGGTACCTGAAGAGGCCATCAATCTGTCACCAGAAAGGGGAGAGACAGGGCAGGGAAGGGAGGAGGTAATTGGAACTGAGCTGTGGTGAAGCTTTTCCTCCAGCCAGGAGTCCAGCTGGAGAAACAAGAAGCGGAGCCTCTCCAGGTGAGATAAATATGGGATTTTTCACTGGTGTGAGGGAGCACGAGGCCTGAGGTCTGAGGCTATGCTCTGGTTGCAGCATTTCACATGAATCTCTCTTCTGTTGCTGGGTGTAGTCTTGGATTAGGATAAAACTCTGCTTCCCCCCCTTAAGAAAAGTTTCTTCTGTTGCGTCCATGGACTTGTGCTGATTTACGTGGACCTCACATCTAATTTCTTAATCCTGTGCTCTCTGAGGGACTAGAAACTCAGTTGTTAGAAATTATGCAATCCATGGAAGCTGGTCAATATGCTTTATTGATGAACTGGAATGTTAGAATAGCTACACGAGGTGACATGACAGTTCTTTATAAGAAAGAGCAGCTTACGGAGTGGTGCGATTTGGAAGTGTTCTCAAACTGTAGCTGGGGAGACACAGAATGGCAATATGTCTACCAATAAAGAGGGCCTTGCTCAAATCACCCCGTTTATATGTGCAGACAAAGCTTCGCCCCTCGTGCCGTGTTGGAGAGCCCACAAAGCTGGCTCATGTGATGGGAGTCACTATTTCTGCCGCTGTGCAGCTGTTTATCAGCAGCTTTTTAACACATTTTTCCATATTAATGAAGTGGAATAGCAGTTCCAGAATTAGAACAGGGATGTATCATTGTCTGCCTTATCTCAAGATGTGCCTGCTGTCAGCATGATTACCAGGAGGCGACAGTGAAAGATGGGTATTTCAGTGGGTGCAGCGGCCACTACCCCACCTTTCTCGTGTCCCTTGCCAGCCCTTTGGGACCATCATCCCTAGATCTGATCTCATTGCGGGTCTTAAGGAAACTTGGTCTCTTTGTTTTGTAATTTGTGCATCACTAGAGTCTGGAAATTCCTTTTGGCTTCCCTGTTTGCTTTCTGATACAGTCCCTGGTATGCTTTAGGTATTTCTTAAATACCGGATGAATGACTGAATGACTGAATGAAAGAGAAGATAGGCAGATGGATTGCGAGTGTTCCCTCTGAGACTGCTCTCAGCAGGCACCTTGTGTGTGTGGCTTCAAGGTTTGCAGGTCTGTGGCATGGCTTTCTTTGCACTTGCAAACAAAGGTAAAGGGCGGTTGGCTCTTGGTACACTAAGAGCCATCAGAGAGCACATTGGCAGATGTGCATAGGGTGTAGCCCGAAGGCTTCCCAGCGCAGGACTGCGGCTGTGCCACAACACTGCCAACTCTCTACCAGCCTACAACGGGATGAGAACACCAAGGAAATTGTTGTGAGTTTTATTCAATTTTTTTTTTTTGGTGGAGTGCAAGATATTCTTTGTTTGAATTTTGAGATTAAAGATATCAGAATTCTATTTCTTTCATAAAATAATGGTAATAGTAGATGACAACTCCTTTTCCACCTTCCAATGCCCTTACTTGCCTAAACAACCAATTCCTAAAATCCTTGACTCACAGTTTTTGGAAAGATGAATAAGAGAGGATATTTTATTAGTCTGCAAAATCCCAAAGCTTGGGTCCACTGAATGAACTTACATCTCTTCTGAGAAATATGGACTGCAGTCACCTGTGGGCTTCATATGCGACTGGGCTGCTTAAAAATCAGTTCATTTCAGCAAATAAGATACTTCACGTCTTAGAAGCACTGCCCCTCCCCACTATATTTTGGAGACAGGGTCTCATTACATAGTCCAAGCTGGTTTTGAATTCACTGTATTGTCTAGGATATCCTTGAACTCAGCCATCCTCCTGCCTCAGCCTCCTGAGTGCTGCGTGTACAGACACCCACTGCCATGCCTGGCTCACAAGTCTGTTTTTGTGCAGTCTCTTCAGAGTGGGGATCTGGGCCGGATCTTAGGCTTGTAGTAACACCTTAACTAAGATATAGGAGAACTTTAGGTCCAGCTCAGTCAGGATAACAGAGGAAGCCAGGATTTCCCAATGTCTGATGTGCTGTTCTCTGCTAGGCATGTTCTTGCCGTGTTGTCTGCGTGTACAACACACGTGTGCTGCGAAGTCTTCTCTGAGCTATGAGGGTTCCAAGTGTGGTAAGCTACGGGAAGAAAAGATTCCAGGCAGACGCACCACCTCGGTCATGCGTCCTCTCTCTGAATTCCCGCAGCTCCTCTTGTCTGTGCTACAAAGCAGCACCTTGCTTTTACAGTCTGGTGTTCTCTGTCTACTATTCACAAGCCTCATGTCCCCAAAAGCACGAGAATATTCCATTCATGTCTTGTTAATTGATACTTTTTTTTTTTTTTTTTTTTTGGTATAGTCAGTCTTTTCCAGAGCCCGTTGACCCATGCTGGTTTTGCATATGTTGGGAAGATCTGAGAGTCCATCCACTGGGTTTGCAGCCTTGGCTCGTGACTGATAGATGACAGTTTTGGGGTGAGTGCCGCATTGTGCGGCACCTGCTTCCCAATTGCTGATAAAGTAACCGTACTGATCCGCCTTGTGGAGAGAGGTATTGTATGCATTAACCATTGAAAGATACTAATGCTCTTTGAGAATATAAACGTGAAACATTATCATCATGGTTAATACCGGTCTTCAGTTTAAAAACTTTTTATTTTTTTCTCCAAGCAGAGTGGCAGAAAGATTATTTAAAGAAATAATGAATAGAGGGCCATGGTTTGTTCTTAATTCTTGACTGACTTTGATCAGAATGGCATAAGCAGTGGGATGCAGTCTTAAAGTCCTGGAGGTAATTATTCTACTTCAGGGCATGGAGTCTTTCTCCCCCCTCCCACTGGGGCAAAAGAGAAAGAAGGAGCTGGGGAAGTTAATGCTCTTAAAAAATGTAAGATGATTTCTACATGTCAGGTCTGAAAATGGTATTTTCTAATGCTCCTGCCGCAAAAGGCTGCACGGAGGAGGAGGGGAGAGGCTCGGGCTGCAGAAGCAGCCAGAGTGGGGCAGGCAGTGGGCAGTGCAATGATTTTTTATTAAGTCCCTATTTGTTTGTTGAAATTTCTTGAAGCACTACAGTCTTTGTCTACTTGAGCTGGATACTGTTGGTTCTGCAGCCCTAATAGCTTCCCTTGGCCGCTGTAACAAATTACAACAAACCCAGTGACTTAGAAGAGCACATATTTCTTATCTCACTGTTCTGGAGGCCAGAAGTCTGAAATCAGTCTTGAGGTGCTAAAATCCAGGTGTCAGCAGTGCTGATTTCTATGGAGCCTCCACGGGAGAAGCCTTCCCTGCCTTCTGGGACTGGCACATGTGCCACTTCAGTCTGTACTTCCATCACCACACTGCTTTCTGTTTTCTTCGCTATCAAATCTCCCTCTGCCTCATTTTATAGGAGGTTTTCTACTTTTATTGCGTTGGACCAACCTGGGTAATACAGCATAATCTCCCCATCTGAAGGTCCTTTAATTTAATTACCTTTGTAAGCCCCTTTTGTCATTTAAGGTAACATTCAGAGGGTGCAGGGATTAGGAACAGGGTACCTCGTGTGGCTGCTATTCAGCCTGTTACAATAAACAACAGTTCTCCTCTCTTCCTTTCTAACAGTGGCCTATTTTATTCAGGCATCCCAAGTCCCTGGTTGTAGTGGACTGTAGTCCCTCCCAGTCCCAGAGCCAATCTTAACTAACCCGGGGTTTTTCATAGCTGTTCTTTGTCTCCTGCTAGACGTTGGCTAGGAGTGGTATGGGACTCAACTCTGCTCATGGCACAGAAGGAGAAATCTCAAGTTATTGGCAGCTTCCTTCACTCTTAAAATGGGAAGATGGAAACAACGTAGGTCCTTGAAGCCACTGTTAAGCTATTAAATTTATTGTCCTTAGGACCTTTCTCTGCATGTTCATCATGTAGACAAGGGATCCTATTGATGAGCTGGTCCCTTTGAATTACATCCTGTGATTTCAAGCTCCTGAGGACCACTGGATAATATTTGTCAGTGTGAATGTGCCTGCCAGAAACCTGCTTTAGCTCTAACCTTCTCAATGGCTATCTTAGGTCCTTACAAAACCTCGTGGCCTTTGGTAGACTAGAAACTCATCTTCATGATCCAAATGTACATAAATGCAGTGTACTTACCCCACAGATTTATTGAACATCTGCTATATAAATATGAGAATCTTCCAGGCACTGTTCTCATCTCCAAGATTCATCTGTGAGAAAAACATATGAAGTCTTTGCTTTCCTAGGCTTATCTTCTAGTGGAAGGAGTTAGAGAAGTGAGCAAAGAAATAAATAAAGAAATAAGAGAGGACATGCCAGGTGGTAGTAGTTGTGAGAAAGAAAAATAAAAGAAGATGGAGGGAGAGTGGGTAGGGTTAAGTGTCCAGCAAGAGGTATAGGTCCTTGTTTCTGAGCTCCAATCTAGAGATTTTTCACTCTGGTAGTAAGAATACTAAGGCTGACTGAACAACCGGGAGATGGGTTCAGAAAAGAGAGCTTAGAGCAAGCTGGCCTAAGGCATTCTTCTGGGCATTGGAGCTGGGGATTGGTGTGAAGCCAGAGAGTGAATTTATCATACTAACCAGACACAGGGGCACAATCTGGAAATACAGCCAGGGACTAAGTAAGGCAAGGAGAGGGCAAGTCATGTGTGCAGGAGGACTGAGCTTCACACAGAACATCCTAGCATCCTAGCAGGCATTGTGTCCCAGTGGTGTCCCAAGTGGTGTCTCAAGTGACCCCAGTCCCACGGGAGAGCTGCTCTGAGGAGCCCTGAGCCCCTGATAGGGGCCTTCCCCTGCATTTAGTCCTGATTTTCAATTACCTTGAGTGGAATAAAGTTTCGTTGGATTTATTGGCTTGGAGAAATCCTCAGAAACATATATATAGTTCTGATGGAGTGACTGAAAGTGACTATGCGTTCATGACAGCAAGTGAGCAGAAAAATGCACAGGGTATTCCTGGCATAATGTAGGATATGGGATAGCAGGTGAGCAGAGGGCTCCAGAGCAGTGAGATCTTGAGTGAGTTAAACTCTTAGTGCTCCAGTTTCCTCATCCATAAGATAGAAGTAATAATATTTCTTACCTTACAGAAATTTTTGGCATTAATTAAATGAGTTTATACTTGTAGACAATTGTGTTTGCTAGATAAATTCTTATCATCTCTTAACAGTGAGATAGCTCTGGAATGGCAGACAGAAGGTATATCAGAGGATATCTCTAAGCCTTTGTATCAAAAAAGTTGGAAATGCCTGAGAAGAAGCATATAAGTTCTATAATAATCTTGGCTTCCTTTATTTGCCTGTTCCTGCTTTGTAGCCCCACACTTCCTTCTGGCAGTGTAAATGCTCCTTCCCTTCCAGAGGGGAAATCTTACTGCAGCTGACTACGGGGCTGTTATTTAGGTGGCTTAATTTTGGCATGATCTCCAGAAATACTTGATCTGGCTCAGTTCTCAAGCTCAGGAGATACCTGGCTAGTGTGAACGTCCATGGTCCTGGGATGCTCAGCTGGAATTTCTGGCTTGTATCACACCAAGCAGGTGGCTGGAGACCAAAGGGCACAGCAAGTTGGCAGTAGTGGTTATTAGAAGGCCAAGTCCCAAGAACGCTCACATCAGTTATCTACATGCACATGAATGTGTGGTTTCTCTAGATGGGTAAGAAAGGTCTCCTTGGGAATTTTTGAAACAGTGTCTCTTTCCTAACTTGCCTGCTTTTTCTTGCTCAGAAAACAGGATAAATAGGCAGCTACTTTCACGTAATTCTATGAGAAGAAAGATTTGCACTAATAGTGTTTGGACAGGATACCCTGTCTGATTCTTGTACTATGGATAATCACTAGAAAGACAACAATGTAAAAAGTATTAATTATTGAAACTGTACTATAAATCAGCTTTAAAAAAAGATAGGTATACAGCTACATTCTCTTAATTCAATGAATAGAGGGATCTGCTCTAATAGTGTTTGTAGATAGAATATCATGTCTGCACCTTGTACAACAAATAACCACCATGAAAACAATTTGCAATGTATTAATTATTGAATCTGTTCTACTAATCTGATTTGAAACTGTCTCACTGCTATGTGTTTTTCAATAAAATTATGAAAAAAAGAGAAATTCACTTCTGTGCTAGCAATTTGAGGGTCACAGTGGTACACACTTTTGTGCTTTTCTGAATACTTTTTGCCTGACCAATCAGAACTCTGGCCTTGGAGTCCTCAATGTCTTTTTATTATTGTTCCTTTCACTCTTTTGTCTACCTTCATGACCACTTTTCCTCTCATTTCTATAAAGATCATCCACAAGAAATGAAATATCTTCATCCTAATAAACATCTGACAAGCTGAGGGACCAGGGACTTTTTAGTAAATAAAGATTTTTGTTTTAATGCCTGATTAATTCAACTTCCTCTTCTCCCATATTCCAGTGTTAACAACTTGTGTCATTTTCTGAATTCCAAAAGGGGGATTTACTTTTAGAATTAGAGAAAAAAAATCAATGCTTAAAGCTTTCTCTTATTTGAACTCTGTCTGGTTGGATCAGTTATAATCTTTTATTTCCCATGATGGAATTTATATAAGAATATTTATTCAACAAATATTTCCTTAGTATGTATTGGGGCAATATCTGTGTTAAGTACTACAGGGGAATATAAAATATAGAATACAAGAAAAAACAGTGTATAATACACGTCTAGCTCTGCCTACACACAAAATAATCTGATAATGAGGAGATGAAATATGCAAAAGTGAAAGTAATAGAGATTATAATAGAGTATAATATAGTGCCACAGAAATGGTATAACCTGAATGCTTTGAGAGGAGGGCCCATTTACTTCTAATTGAATGAGATTGAAAGCTTCTTGGAAGAAGTGGCATTTCAGTTCCTTTGAAGGACTGATCTTCTTGTAGTTTATCAGAAATATTTTTTCCAAGAATCTAAGAGAGCTGCTTCAGATACCAATCTGAAGAGCACCTTAGATTATTGTAGTGCTGCTTTTCATTATTTAGCAAGAAGCTTTGGGTGCAGGCTTCTGGACTGGAATGAAGTGTTTCTGTGCTTATTCCCATGGGTGGGTTTCTGCCTGGCTTTCTGCGCCCAGGAATCTGGGGCACCATTGTTCTAAGATCAGCAGTCACTGCAATTCATGTGAGGGTTGGTCTGTGCTGCTGTTGGTTTCAGTGTCTGGTAAGCAGGCCACCTCTTTTGGACTTTGTCCTGATCAGTGTCTTTGCTGAGATAAGCCAAGAATAGATCTGGCCCAATATCCTGAAAATGGAATCAGGAGCTCTGGTTCTTGTCTCCTACTAATAAGGCCACTATGACCTTGGCAAGCCACTTCGCTCTGCATCTCAGTTTCCTTTGCAAAATGTGAAGGTTTGTTTGAAGAGAATCAATACCCTCCTTGTCCTAATGTTGCAGAAGGAATCCAGACCCAGAAAAGAAAACACTCTGCACCAAGGAGTTTTGAAAGGCAACTTCAATGTAATACTAGTGGGTTGGTGAAAACCAGTTCCAAATCATCAGCCCAGAGTCAGTTTTGAGTTCAGTTTAAGTACAGTTTGCAAACAGGAAGTACAAAGCTGGTAGCTGGTTATTACATGATTGATTGCATGGACTACAAGATTAAGTCATATTTTGTCAGGCAGGTTTGTTTTAAGCAAGCTTATTTAAAAGGAATTGTTTATCATTAGACAAAAACATTCTGGGAGAGGGGGTTTGAGCAGAGTGTGTAGAGTTGAACGCATTCTTGACTAGGCCGGTGTGATCTGGGTATAAGGTATAAAGTGCTTGAAGCAAGCTGAAATAAAACCGCATATATACATATTTTAAGTAGAAAAACAGATACCATGGCTAGATGTGGTCAGGTTGTTCTAGCCAGCTATTTGGAGAAGCAGCTGGATATGGACAGTCAAGGCTAACTGAATTTAGCAATCTAATTATGTCTCTACATAGTCACCGGCAATGGATTGATTTTTAATTTCTACTATAAGATTTTTATAAATTTTCCGTGACACTAATGCTCTGGGGTTTTTACTGTGAGCACGACATGCCCCAGCATGCCTTTGTGGGTGGTCATGCTGTGCCGTCCCTCTGAGGGGTCCTGTGCTTCAGAGAGGAGCATTGTGCACACTGCTGTGGAACTGAGGGTTTTTCTGTCTTAACCTGAGGTAGACCCTGCCCTCAGCAGATCCCATCTCTGCTATTCTGCCATTCTCCTGGCTTCCTCTGGCCCTTGGCTTCATTAAGCTTCTCTTCAGTGTGACAATTTAGAGTAAGTCCCACTGTTTTTAGGAAGGAAAATGAGTGAGAGGGGCCCTGGTTTTCAGCCCCCTTATGAGAACCCACGATGAATATGGAGTAGTGCGAGAAGTTTGACCTTGATTTGCTTGAGAATGGGCATACTCAGTGGGAAGGAAAATTGATCGGAGGAAGGCAGACATGAGAGCACTTCTGAATATGGAAATAACACACATACGTATGTGTTATAGCATATTGGTAGTATTAAAATTTCATGGTAATGATAGAACAAAGTGTCTAAAATCCTGCCTTAGGAGGACCAGAGTGAAGAAAAGATTGAAAAACACTACTTTAGGACCATCTGAGCTTTGCTCAGTGTGTCATAAAAATTGCTTTCTTCTCCTTACGGTGGGGACATAATTCTCATATCACTGAAGTGCACGCAGGCACTCTCTGCCAGTGTGTCCTTCAAAAGCTAACACCCTCAGAGAACCTCTCTCTGCCTGGGGTACCCCTGCACACCACCACATCACCTTTCTGATGTGGACTTTGTGGCCGTCCATGGGGTGCCGTACCACTGTAGCAGAGTGGGACAGGCTCCGTGTTCCCTCCCAGTGCCCCCACTTGCTCTGTGCCCGCGGGCAAGTTATTTCACTTCTTTGTACCTCACTACAGCATCTGCAAAGCACAGGCACACTGTTCCCTACCTCAAGATATATATTATTGCATCTATGTCCATGCACGTGCCCATGGCACACAGATATGTAGTGTAAATTCTCTTTGTTCTTCTATGAAGATTTCTTCCCATTTCCCCCTCCCTCCCTGTGTGTGTGTGTGTGTGTGTGTGTGTGTATGTGTGTGTGTTAAATGCCTGAGCTGTTCCCGTCAGTTCTGTTGCATCTCAGGCACATGTGAGATTAATGTCAGCAGGACTTGAGTGTGTTGCCAACTCCTAAACTCCTTATGCTGTCACACAGGCCACACGAAGGGACTTCTCAGTGCTAGGTGCTGCTAATTACCATCCGATCTGAAGTCAGAGCTGCTTTTCTTTGTTTAATAATTTATATCTTCTTGGAGAACACTGAGCTAAAGTTTAAAATTACAGAAAGGGATGATTGATCTAAATGGCAATAAAGCTAACCCGCTAGAAAAGTCACCCAAGCTCCCTTTGGGGGCTGCCACTCATCAGAGCCCACAAATGCCAGGCAGCATGAGGGAGACAGTTGGGGAGCTGCACTCCTCTGATGCTAGGTCTGTGTCAGCTTTGGCTCTGTGAGCCCAGCTCCTGCTGCCTGAGATGGAGGGTGGGGCTTGTGGAGAGGAGAACATGAAGGTACCAAGGCCCAGTGTAGGGAGCCATGCTCTGCTTTTCACTTATTCTTCCATCCAGCATTTATTGAGTAGCTACTATGTGCCAGCTACTCTGCTGGGCAGTGTGCATAGCGGCGGGCTGGAGATCGTTACAGTCATGCTGCTGACAGTCTGCTGCAGGAAACATACTTACTAGCTGGTGGTCTCCTCCCTGCTTCTCCCCATCCAGTCCCAAGTAGCATTAGGACGAAGACCCCATCAGTATCTTTCCTTCTTTGGAAAAAACGGAGTTGGAAGGCTAATGAATGAAACTGCATAATGGAGAGGAATTGCCTTTTGAACCAATGACCATTACACATTCTCTTTCATGTACTTGTTACACGCAGGAGGAGAAGAGGTTTGTGACATATAAAAGATCTAGAATTTTCTGGATTGTTCTTCCTGACCAGATCAAATGCTGGTTTCATTCTACATACGCCCTCCAGCATGAAGGGTTGTGGCTGCCTGATTGCACCTTGAGAGTGTGGGAAAGTCTGCCCCCCAAGTTGGTGTTGCCCACACAAGGGCTGAAGGCACATGTCTCCATTTTAGGAGGGTTGGGAGAGACGTTCCTGAGTTGTTAACTGGTGGGGTGCAAGAGCAACAAACAAATCTCTGTGCGCCCTATTCTCTCTGCCTGGCAGGACTTTCCCCTGGTGTGTGGCACCAGCGTGCTCTCTGGGTGCCTGCAGATGTCCCTTCTCCATGGGTTTTCTTTGCCACAGCTGAGCACTCCCTCCACCTTCTCACCCTTGCCAGTTCACATTTTCCCCACAGCATGGACCCTTATCAGGGTAACATATTTTACTTGTTCATTTTGCTCGGTTTTGGTTTCCTCTCCATGACCCTCATGAAAGGCAGGCTTCACAAGGCCTGGTATTTTGTCATTTCTGTTCCCTGCCACGTCCCTAGCTTTTAGAACACTACCTGTCCCAGAGCACAGGATCAGCAAATATTTGTTGAATGAATTAATGACCTGATGCTATTAGGAAGAAAAGACCCTGTAGCCTGAGGGTGGAGGGAGGCCTTTGTGCCACAGCAGGATTTGAGAATGTACCATTCACTTACAAATCCATCCATTTTCTAGGCATTTATTGTGCAACTGAATTGTGCCTGGCGTAGACCAACAAGGCATAGTTCCTGCTCTCCGAGGACTCTGTCTGCTGTGAAAGAGGCACCCATGAATAATACTAATAGTAATAAAGATGATAGCTTGCATTTAATGAGGTGTACTGCATGCTGGGTGCTGTTTTGTTTAAAGCATATGTGTGTGTATGTTAAGTCTTTCAATTTCCATGGCAAAATGAGGTATGACTTTTACATCCATTTTTCAGGTCAAGAAATAGGTGCAGAGACTATATGCAGTACGAAGTATGTTCTGGAGTGTGTGCAGTCAGTTTGCATTTTAACTGGGTGTCCCACTCTGAGTGGGAATGGGTGGCAGCGTGGAGGGCCAAGCTTGAAATACTCTCCTGCCCAACCCTCACTGCCGGACTCTTGTGGCTGCTTCCCTCCGCCTGCCTCCCTCCTTGCATCCTTTCACTGTGGACATGGTCCCTCCTGAGCTCAGAACATGCTCTCGTTATGAGCCAGGTGACGCTGCAATTTTAAAACACTTACCTGGTTTTCTTTTTGAGACAAAGCCTTGCTATGCAGTTCAGGCTGACCTTGAGCTCACTTTGTAACCCACACTGGTCTCAAACTCACAATGATCCTCCTGCCTCAGCCTCCTGAGTGCTGGAATAACAGGCGTGCCCTACCATGCCTGGATTAAAATATTTTTAATGGACGTACAATAATTGTATGGGCATATAATAATTGTATTAAATTGGGGTAATTAGCATTTTCCTCAAACACATATGATTTCTTTGTGTTGGGAACATTCATTTTGGAATACGTAGTAAATTATTTACCACGGTTGCCCTAGTGTGTGGCAAATGCCAGCATTTCTTTGCATGGCCGTATTCTGTGTTCATACGGCTGTACTGTGGCCCCTGTTGTTCATTCTGCTTCTGTCCTCTTTCCTTCCTACACTTCTGGCTCTTGTGACCTCTGTTCTACACTTTGCTTCTATGTAATTAATTTCTTTAGCTTCTACAAATGAGTGAGATCACACAGAACTTGTCTTTCTGTGCATTATTTCATAATTTCTGTGTTACCAAATAACATAATTTCCTTCAGTTCCATTCACATTGCCACAAATGACAGGATTTCATTCTTTTCCGTGGCTAAATAGTATTCCTCTGTGCACACACCACATCCTCTTTATCTGTTCTTCTGGTCATAGATATCTTCGTTGGTCCTGTACCTTGGCTATTGTATGGAAGGCTGCAATAAGGAGTGCAGGTATTTCTTTGAGGAACTGATTTCATTTCCTTTGGACCTATGCCCAGGAGTGAGATTGCTGGCTCATATCATAGTTCAAGTTTTAGAAACTTAATACTGTTGTCCATGATGGTTATACTATCCACCCACCAATAGTGTGTCAGAGCTCCCCTTTCTCTGCTTCATTGCCAGCACTTGTTAACATTTAGTCTTTTCTGATGACAGCCATTCTAACTACACTCCTAGCTCTTTTGATCCTGACTCAGTAGGCTCAGTCAGTGCTTTGTAGGCAAGCAGGGTGGTTCAGCTCCAATTCCTGAATTCCTGGCCCATGCTTTCAAAGCTGATTTCAGAAAATGCTTTTGAGAGACTGAAAACAGCCTCCAAATTCTGCAGCTGCCCACTTTGTAGGAGCCTGAAAGGTCTGCATTCAATGAAAGAATCTTTTGTGAGTCTCCAGAAGGGGAAGTTTAATACCTCCAGCCCTCTCACCTTGTTGACTCCTCCTGCAGTCCCTTCTGGGTTTTGGGTGACCACCCTTTGTGCTTCAAAACTCTAGGAGGGCACTTGTCTTCCTCGCCTAATGATGTGTTACAGAAAACAAGCTTCCATTACTTGCAAAAGTGTGACGGGAACATGAATATTAATAACTCCCACGGGTTCCTGCAAACATCCATCACCACAGCTTAGAAAGCTTATTCTGACTTGCTTGGCATGAGGGTAACTGCTCAGCAGAACAATAATAAAGCATTCATGAACCCAGCTTAGGCAGAGCTCTGCCCGGGGCTTTGAACTTCAGTGCTCCTACCGGGCTGAGGTAGCAATGTGCTTGCCTCTACCAGGGTTCCTGCAGGAAGATGTGTGACTTCAGCTAGAGACACAGCCTGGCAGATGTTCCAGGACCCAGTGGGGCTGGAGCAGGGATTTTTCTTTATCAGAAAGAAAGTTCTCCCTGCTGACCATGACTTGGTGATTGGACATATTGAATTTAGCCACATGCCACTGGAGTACTGCAGGGATGCTGAGCTGGAGAACTGGTCTAGCTCAGAAATGTAGAAAGAACATCTGGGTTCAGAAGCTGTCTTTTTGGATAAACTGACGTCACAAAACAGGAAGGATAGTTAGGACTCAGTAGGGTCAGGTGTAGGGAAGCTGGAGGTAACAGTCTTGGATGATCCTAGGGCAACGGACCTTGGGATCCTGTTGCCCTTGTCCTTTATTTAGAGCTTCTGCTGAAATTTGCTGACATTTTCTCAGTGAAAGCCCTGTTTTTCTCCCTGGAAATCTGCTATTCTATGACATTTTCTGTCCCCAGGATCTCAGGATCTCACAGGGTTGACCCAGGGTGTGACAGACACTGAGATGCTTATAGGAGTCTCACCTCAGCAGAGCTGTTCTGGTAAACAGCACTCCCAGGGTCACAATGGTCTGCTTGGCAGGGCTGCAGGATGGGTAGAATACAAGGAGAATGGAGCCCCTGGGACAGAAAAAAATGCGACAACGCTGTCTCTTAGGTGTCTCTGCTCCAGGACCACTGTGTGATCTTTGGGTTTTTGTTCCTTGCCTAGTAGCTGCTCAGGAACCCAACAGCAGAGCCCACTAGCTGCAAAGCTACTGTTGACATGTATGCTAATGTGACATGTGCATACTTTTTCTTTTTTTTCCCTATTTACGATTTAAAAAAAATATCCATATGTTCTGTTCACAAAAATAAAATAAAAAATGTTTTGGATTTTTCTAAAGGAAAATATGTTCTTAGGAATTTCAATGTGATCAAGGTAGCATTTCTGCAACTGTGCTTTCGGTCATTCATTAAGGCTATAGTTGGTAATGAAAATGCTCATTTTCTTGGGCAGTAGCTCTCTGTTGTACAATTAACAGCAGTGGGGGAACCTTTGACATTTGTTCTGGCTGTCAAATTTTCTTGTACTGTAGTTGGAATTCCAACATCCTTCATCAGAACAGACCATACAGATGGAACACAAGTGGCTTTCTCCTTATAAGATTTTATTGCAGGGTCCCGGCTCTCCACCTCCTACAGAATTCTGAGAGGTCACTCCAGAAAATCTATGGTCAGATTTTCACAGTGAATCCTGGCCCTGATGTCTGCTAGCTGTGTTATTTTGCCCTTTTAAAATTTGTTTTTCCATCTGTAAAATGAAAAAAAAAATAACCACGTATAATTTGTCCTAGACTATCTTAATTATCTTTGTTATTGCTGAAACAAAATATCCAACACCTGAAGTTAAAGAAAGGGTCCCTTCAGCTCACAGTTTGTAGAGGTTTCGATCCAGTCAGCTGGCTCTAAGGCAGGATGGCATGGCAGAGGGTCATCACAGTAGAGAAACGTGTCATTTCATGGCGTGGCAGGTAGGAGGCAACACTCAGCAAGAGAAGCAACCAGCTTGCCTTCCCTCTCTCCACTTCTATTCCATTCAAGCTGTAAGTCTATTGACTTGTGCTACCCATATGCAGGAAGGGGTTCCATTTACCATACCTGGTATCACAGCCTCAAACCACATTCACACGCCCTAAATGTAGCCATTTCCAAAAATACCCACCTCTGAATACATGAGGCTCTGGGGGGACATCTAGATACAAGCCATGGCATAGGGTGATGTGGAACTTTTATTGGAAGTAGTTGGAAGGACTTAGTGTACATGACCACAGTGCTTTTGTTTTCTGTTGGGTGTTGTATAGAGTTAGTTGAAATTTTTCTAAGGATATTTTTTGAAAATATCTTTGACAGTTACTAGGTATAGGGTATGTGCAACAAAGAAAGCAGGAAGGCTCTTTCTAGTCAAAAAGGAAGAATGGCATGGAGATTACAGCACATAATATTGATTGTCTAAAAATTATCAGCTTTCCATAACTCCTTTTTCCTTCATGAAAGAACGCTGATTTTGTCTACAGTTCCACACTTTCTTCACCACAGCCACATGTTTTTAGGGAGTCAAGGTTTAGGTAGAATCAAGCATGACTTGCTTGGTCAAAGCCAGTGGTTCCTCAGCTGTGATGCACACCAAAACCACTGGTTGAAGGGCCAGCCAAATAGCTCATTGGACTAAAGCACCTGCAAGCAGGTGCAGGGAATGGGGGTTTGATTCCTGGGCCTGCTGTGCTGGCCCTGCCCCCAGGGCATGCTGAGTTGGCAATTGATACTGGGTGTGGTGGCACAGGCCTATAATCCCAGCTCCTGGGAGGCTATAAACAAGCAGATCACTACCAGTCCAGTCTAGTAGTGAGACCCTGAACACCCTGTAGACCCTTCCCTAAAAAAAAAAAAAAAAAACAAACAAACAAACAAAACAAAACAAAAAACTAAAAAAAAAAAAAAAAAAACCCAAACCAAAACAAAACACTGGTTGAAGGACTGTATACTCTGAGTTTTTGATTTGGTGGGTCTAGAAGGAGAAAGTTTTCATTTCTAACTTCTAACTCTGCTGGTCTGAGGACAGTTGTGAATGTCACTGGTCTAAACCAATTAACTTTCTTGTCAGTCATTGTTTAGAATATAGACATGTGATACAATTCTGACCAATAAGGAATTGAAAATCTGCAAGAGCCAATTTGGAAAGTTTTTTTTTTTTCTTTTTCACTCTTCAAAAGAGAGAGGAAAGGGAGAGTTCTGTTCTAATTCTGGACACTTTATTTGGATGGGACAGCTGGAAATACTCCAGCTATTTTGGGGTTATGAAGGAGAAACCTTAAGGACAAAGCAGTAAAGATGCAAAGTATCTGGATCCTTGATGATGTCATTAGAAATAGTTGTAAGACTTAGTGTGCATGACTAAAGTGCTTCTTTTTTTTGATGTTGTATAGTTCATTGAACTTTTATTTGTATTTGTATTTTTTTTTTTTTTTAATTTTAGGGCAGGGTCTACAGGGTCTACAGGGTCTTACTACGTAGATCAGACTCATAGTGATTCTCCTGTTTTTAGCCTCTCAAGCACTGGAATTACAGGTGTGTGCCATCATGCCCAGTCTCAATCACTGTGTCAGTATGCCCCAGGGGCTGGGCTGGCAAGCCGGGCCTGGGATTGAACCCTGGCCACTGTGCTCTGCCAAAGCAGGTGCCTTAATCCGCTGAGCTATATGGCTGACCCTCATTGCACTTTTAATTGTGGAGATTCCAACCACTTATTTATTGAGCTAATTGGAGTTTTTTGTTTCTTTCAGTCAAAGAAATGATAATATATAGGGTGATAATGTTAAAATTTCTTTTCTTTCATGAAGATATGGGTAGAGATTATATGCCAAGAACATGAGCCTTACTGGGATAACAGAAGATGTTGGCATTAAACCATGTACATAGTTGAGACTCAATTAACAAGACAAGAACCTGGAAGACACCGATTCTTGGAATGGCTGGGTTGGGGAGCAATTCAGAAAAGAAGGAAGTGTTCACTACTGGGAGATACAACTACATTAGTACAATAGCAGGTGGGAAACTGCACTGACTGACTCAAAAGCATCAAACTTTTACTGATTTTATGGTCACAATGAGTGGGAAAGTGAACTCAGCATAGGCAATAACAGCTAAGGAAAGGCAGGCCTGGAAAGTGGAAAATTAAAAAAATGGGAGGGGGATTTGGAAACTTGTGGCCTGATGGAGACTGTTATGCTCTCAAATGATATGTTGGGTACATTGTGTTCCACTATCTTCCAACCAGTACAGTTATTCTCAGTTGAAAGATGACATGATAAAGACCTGAAATGGTCTTTATCTGGGGTATGCATGATGTTCAGTGCAGTGTACTGGTTGGCTTTTGTTTTGCTACTACACAATTCCCCAACATCTGCAAGTTAAAGAAAAGAAGTTTAATTTGGCTCATGGTTTCAGAAGACTTAGTCCATGGCTGGCTGTAAACATGACAGAAGGGAGCGGTGGAGCAAAGCCCCTCACTGTGCAGCAGCCAGGAAGCAGAGGATGGGGAAGAGACCGAATGTAGTCCAAGGGCACACCTAACTGAGCAAGGCATCCAGAAGTGTCTTTAATAACTTGCTAGGTGTCTCTTGACCCAGTGAAATTGGCAGCAAGGTGAACTGGCATTGGCAGCTAGAGATTTCATAGCAATTACTAAGAATGTCCTTTTTTGCCAGTCCCATGAGGGTTGCAAGTGTACTTTTATCACTTGTGGTCTGATTTGCGACTTCCAGTGTTAGTCCAGTTTCCATCCTCTTAGGCTCTCGACTGTCTTCAGTGGGCCAATGCCAGCAGCATACCTGCGAGCATTACTCACTGTGGTCCTAGTGTGCCAGGTCCTGAAAAGCTCTGTTCTGAGCGTTAGTAATGACACAATGAAAAGTCGTGATCTTCATTCTCGAGATGTTCACAGTTTAGGATACCACTGTCATGTAGAAATATAACACAGGCCACAAATGTAAGTCAACATGTAATTTTCAAGTTCTTTAGCAACCACACTAAAAATGTAAACTGAAATAATGAATTAATTTTAATAATGAATTTTCTCTACCCAGTGGTTTTTAATCAAGAGAGATTTGCCACACAAAGGATATCTTTAAAAAATATCTAGCAGGGCAACTTGGTAATGCCATTAGGTGGCTTTGGGGTGTTACAACTGGGAGTGCTAGCGGCATTTAGTAGATAAAAGCTAGGGGTTCTGGTAAACAACCTACAACACACAGGCGAACTGTCCCTGCAGCATAGAATTATATGGCCCAAAATGTCAACAGTGCTGAAGTTGAGAAACTCTGATTTTACCCAGTACATCTAAAACATTATTATTTAAATTTGTATTTAAATATAGTCATTAATCTGATTATTAATATTTTGCATTATAAAGCTTTAAATCTGGTATTTACATTTAGACTGACTCTCAATGCAGGCTAGCCCTATTTCAATTGTTTAAGTGCCATAAAGGGTGGCAGTCACTGTATTAGACATCATAGGTGTGTGGACGGTATGAAGTCCAGGGAGCTCTGTGACCACCCCAGATTTCCTGAGCAGAGAAAGTATTGGGAGATGTAAAGTGTTCTGGGGGAAGTGCCAACTCCTACTATCCTGGGGAGTCCTCCTCCCCCCTGCTGAGGGATTAGGAGACTTGCTTGGGGTCTCTCTGTTTATTAAACAGGTAGAAACACAGATATATTTAAAACAATATCTATACAACCTTTGCATTCTTTCCCTACAAAATGCCATCAAGAGGCTGTACTTTCTTATCCACTTGAGGCAAAGGTCAGCATATCCCATTGGGAAGCCTCCTAAGAGAGCGAGTTAGCGTCAGTGCAGCCCTGAGGATTTAGATATTGATCAGTAATGCTTTCATGTAGTTAAAACAAATAACCAAGCGGCACCCTTTGCCTTCTCTAAAACACACTGTAATATTTTTCTTTTGAAAAATGAAAAAATAAAGGGTTGTGGGTTAAAAAGGAGGTGATCACGTAGTAATCAGAGCTTTAGAACAATCTAAACTGACCTTGGTGCAACATGCCGCAGTGTGTAATCCCCAATTTGAAGGCTTCGCAGTATCTCATTAGTTTGGAGTCTCAGTACAGATAATTCTGTATTGAGTGAGTAATTAAATGTGACATAGAAGCAGGCGAATGGATTAGCAGCACACCCAGGGGTCTCTGAGAGGGAGCCTTTCCTGTCTCTGCCCAGGAGGGAAGGAGGTGAGAGGCTTAGCAGAGCTCCTCCAAGGCAGGATGCTGGTGCAGAGGCAGGCAGGATTTCGCTTCCTATCTGCTGCTCAGGCAATGTTCCAGTAGATGAGGAGACAAGGAAGGACCTTACAGATGGACCCCAGTGAAAGCTCTCTGTCTATGGATCAGTAGGGTTACTTCACAGTGCTGTGGATCCTCCCTACTAAGTCAGAGAATCCACTCTCTGCCTTCTGGGAGCAGGCTGTCCCTTCTGTTGATTTTAAGTCAGAGTGGGGAATGCTACCTTTTATTCCAGAGCTTTCAGAAATTTGAACATATCTGAGAAGAACAGGCTTTGTCTGAAATGAAGGAAGACAAAAAGAGTACTTTCTCATTTTTACAATGTCAATAAGACATTTGTTTTCATAGAGTCAAAGGCTCCAATAGGAATTCGTGTAGTTTACCTTTCTGTTTCCAGAAAGACTTTCAGCTTTCCATACACCTGAAAATCTGCCTTCTTTTTCAAAGTCCACTAGGAAATGAGTCTATAAAGTCTTTCTGGAAACAAATTCAATTTCTTGTCAGCTTTCCATCAACATCCAGTGAGCCCTGATGCTGTGTAGGAATTAGGAGCTAAGAGATTAAAAGAAAGGAATACAAAACTTTTGTTGTTAAGGAGCTCACGAGTGAGACATGAAGAATGAGGAGGTCACAGCCACTATGGTCTGTAGTTGAGAAGATGAAGCTAATTTGTAGCTGAGAGGGGAGGAACAACTTCCTATAGTTGCTAAACTGGAGTTGGGCTTGAGGTTGGGCAGAGGGGAAGGCTGGTAGTGAGGAAATACTACCTCATGCTTTCCCTTCCTTCCCACTTGGGCTGGAGAGATAGCTCAGTAGAATAAGTGCCTGCTTTCCTCCCTACTCCTCTTTAGGTTCATTGACTGTAATATTCTAGCACAGTGAAAGGCAGCATACCTATAAGGATGAAGTAGACTTTGTCCTGGCCTCTAGGAACTCACAGAGGGATAATGGAAAGTTCTAGAAACTTGTTATTCCGTGGAGGGAAAGCTCATGACTCGTATACACATTGCACCGATATTCCTTAAACATCTGCTATTTAATTGATCCTATGCTTGCTATTATGGGTATGGTGGGAAACAAGGCAGATGAAGCCTTAAGTTTATAAAGTTCATAGTCTAGAGTAGTGATGGTGAACAATTTAGAGATGTCAATAATACAAACAGCCCACTGCAGCATACCGCTGGAACTCTGAAAGGACTGGGTGAGGGGCAACAAATAAAAACAAGTGTAATAAGAGGAAAATCGAACAAGAGTGTTTTGGGGTGTATAACAGGGCATTTAGCTGAGTCTGCAGAGAGAAGCCTTCCTTTCAGAAGTGCCAGAGACAGCACTTGCATGGACTGCTCAGTAGGCCAAGTGAAGGTGGAGAAGGGAATGAGGGAAAGAATGTGCTTACAGCAGAGACTTCTCAAAGCTTCCAGATGGTGAGAATGCAGTCTGAGGTAGCTGCAGGAAGGATGAGTTGAGGCTCAAGAGTTAGAACAGGTCTTCTTGGACCTGGAAAGCATTCACATGGCTCTCAGGTACAATAGTGAAAATAAATCAAAATGAAACCAAGCATCCTTTCTTCTCTCCCACTCCTGGGTGAGGGAGATGAGGAGGGTTCCTCTTTGCACAGGTGTAGAGAGTTAGTGAAGAGCAAGTAAACTTTGGCTGGGAGGCTCCCTGCTCTGTACCCTGTGTCCTCATATCTGCCCAGCCTCTCAGTATGGGACTCAGGGATGCTTTCCATATGCACACTCTGCCCACCACTCCCTGGGGTCATGTGACCATGAGGAAGCGCTCCATGACCGTGAGTTGCTCATGGCAGGGGCCTGCCTTTTTTGTTTTTGTTTTCTCAGCACCAGCACAGTGCCTGATCCCAGCGTCTGGATCTCTTCTGTGCCAAGGGAAGGACCAAGAATTAATTTTTTTCTTGGCTGATCCCTGAATATCTGAGAAGTCTCCAAGAGGCAATCTTTATAAAACATCACTGGCTTGCTTCATCACTGGTCTTCTGCCTCAGTTTCTCTGCCTAATTTTCCAGTGATGTGCTGAGGCTAGAGTTCCATCTGAAAACAGCAGCAATCCAATATATTTGCTGAGTTAAGAAGTGTCAGAGACAGTTGAGAATGATGTACAAAATAAAGAACAAGCACGGCCCCCAATCACATGCTTGAGGGCTTGCAAGAATTCAATGCACTAGATAACCATTAGTATTTTGAAAATCATGTCATTTCATTACTTCAAAGGAAAAGACGATTCTTATTCTAAATATGACACTTAAGTAATTTTATTCTTTAAAAAAATTGGTCTTTGTAGTTGCCAACAATTGCTTCTTTCTTTTTCTGGTTGACAGATAGCTGTTTTAGCATTCATTATGTTTTTATGTTATGAAATTTACATGAGGTTTAAAAAAAAAACAGCTCAGGTTTGGGAGATAGAGTCCGAAGTCCCACTTGACGCCCAAAGAGTTTTGCTAGCATGCTCCAGACATCATACTTCTCCCTCACGCTCTCTCCCACTAGGCAGCTTCTTTTTCATTTTTCAGTTGCTTTTCTTCTTCTGTCTCCATCTCTGACTTCTCCTTCCATTTCAGAGTCCTTATTTTTCTTTCTCATAGACTCATATTCTTTTAAATCAGCCAGGTGTCCTTGACATTGTTTTGTGGTTAGAAAAGTAAACCTGAAGTGTCCCATGGATAGTACAATTAGAGTGATTCATTTTCAAATTTGGGAGCATGGAAAGTGTGGAGAACTCTGGGACTCTATTATGGAGGAGCTCAAGAGCACAGGCTTTAAAGCCTCGCCTTTTTTTTTTCTTTGTAGCCATTGGGAAAGTTGCTTGACTGCTTTGAGCCTCAGTATTCTCTGTTCAATGGAAATAATAAATTCTATTTCATGGAGTTGTTATTTCATGTATCATATGAATATTACATGCAAAATGCTTACATGTAATACTTAGTACAGTTTCTGGCAAATAAGCATCAATACTTATTATCTATTTTGTTTTAATAACCATTATGATAGGGTAATTATAATAATCATTACATTTTCAGCTACTATTTGGAATTTCTATGGAAAACACCTTGCAAATGCATGCACACCAACGTTGGGAACAACATTTGGATCCCATCTGCTCTCAGTCTGGTGGGCTGCTGTTTCTTCCCAGTGTGGTGAAGTGACTTGTCTTGCACCCCAGAGTGCTCACAGGTGCTGCCAGGAATTGGAACATGCATACTTGACCCTTTTGTCTGGAACTTAAAAGTGTGTCAAGTAAGACTGAACACAGTCATTTTGGTGTGAAACCGGCAGGAGGTGGGTACTGAGGCTTCAGTTACTTGGATCAGTAACAAATGCTGTTTATAGCACCCACGTTCTTTCCTGGAGCCTCTTCATGTCTGTGACATGGACCATGTGCTGAGAGTGCATGCCACATTTTATCACAATGCAGTACAACACGGGTAAATGCAGCCTTTGTTACAGACAATGCAATAGAATCTTCTGGACTGAGCATTGGCTTCTCCTCAGCCCATTCACCTGCCACCCCATGCCAGTAAGGCTGTCAAGATAACTGGCTTACCTCCTGCTAGGAAGAATTACCATGATCATTAATAGGTAGTCAGGGACAGTGTTAGGGTTTAAAGACTTTCATGGACCATGAAAGCTAGTGAGTAAATAACTGTTTATCAGCCAGTCACTTAGAGGACAGTGTACTGAATGACTTCTAGGACTTCCAAACATACAGAAGCCATATCTCATAATGGCGCATAAATTGATGTGTGGATAGGCTGTAAAACCGAGCAACTGTTTACCTTACTGAAGGTTTTATTTACATGCCCTTCAGCAGATACTGCATGTGCTTCATTCAGAGGCTGCTGACCACTACTTCAAGTAGACTCTGCTAGATGCATCAGTTAGATGTCAATTGCGGTGTCATTTCAGGGGTGCAAGGAAGGCCTTTCTGCTCTCTCTGAAACTTGCTTTGCCTGCTAGATGCTTAAAATTTCTCAAATGAGATACTAGTGCTATATTTCTCTAATTACAGAAAATTTGACTGGATAATTCAGCATTGGATTCAACATGAAATACTGCGCAGTGCACAAATAGCTAACATTTATAGCGCCACAGAGCCTTCTGTACATGTAATCTCTTTTATCCCTTAACGCTTCAATAAGTTTAACGATTGCCCTCAGTTATGGGGAAGGCCCTGTCCCTTGGAAAAATTAAATACCTGCCTGAGGGCGCATTCTGGTCATGGCAGGGCTGAAGCCCCATGCTTCAGATGAGTTCCCCTGCTTGCCGTCTTCCTACTTGGGCAGGTTGTTGCATTAATTACCCTACAGGTGCCATTCTGCACAGGCAGGAGATGTGAATTGGAGAGTGGGCTCAGCAGTCTCCCTGGGTCCTGCCCAGGGGCCTTGGGGACCCCTTCTTTGCAGTGCTGCCTACAACTGACCCTGCCCAAGGCCTCAAAGTGCCCATGAGTAAGTGCACACTTCCTTTAAGCCCGAGGAGCCAGCCTCACTCAACACTGGCATTTTGGGCTGGAATTGGAATTTCTATTCAGTCCTCAGTCTTCCTGGCTGTCATCCTGGAAACCTGTTACTTCCTTGCCAGACCTATTCCCCAGGAAGCTGTTCTCCGTCCTTTCTGCTCCCACCCCCAGCTGGGGTTTTATTTCTCTGGATAGACCTGCCAACTTTGGATGCTAATTGTTGTTTTTTCCCCTCAGGCTCCTGCTACTGCAGGAAACTGCCAGAGGTTGATTATTCCTCCATTCATTGAAAATGTTGTTATTGAGAACCTAAGTATATAAAAGGCACAATCCAGTGTTCATTCCCTGTGGCTATCAAGCAACCTTAATGAAACATGAGTTTGCCACACCCTCTAGAAAGCATACTTTGGGGCCACAGAGATAGCTCAGAGGTCTAAGTGCCTGATTAGGCAAGCACAAGGACCTGGGTTTGATCCCTAGTACCATATACAGTACTGGTCCTGTTCCAGGCTTGCCTAGTCAGCCACCAAGACCAGGCATGGTTGTGCACACCTATAGTCCCAGTGCTGGGGAAGCTGAAACAGGAAGATCGCTACAAGCCTGAGCTGTGTGGTGAGACCCTGTACCAAATACATAAAATTAAAAACAAAAAAAGAAAGCATATTTTGTTCTATCCTGTAACTCACAAGTGTGTTGGAACTGGACATTCTCTACAGCATTCCCTAATGGTCAACTGTAATAAAGAACAGCTTAGTGAAGGACATTGTGGAGGTCAGTTTGGGGACATTGTGAAGATTCCTTAATAATGCCAAGGTCTGGTTGATTAGGACTCCTGGTAAGTCACCAAGCGAGTGGCTCTCCTGAGTCACAGTGCAAGAAGTGGGATAATTTATAGGAAAGGCTAACAAGGAGTGACCTCAGTGTCACTGTTTAATGACATTATCTTCACAAGCTGCAGTCCTTTACATTCACCAGTAGCAATACTTGGATGAGTTTTATCTACATTTCCACTCTATTTATTTCCCTGCTAGCTTCATTTCTAAAATCACCTTTTCTGAATGACAACTCAATCAATTCAATAACATGCAATTTTACACAGTAGGAAAGTATTCCCCTATCCCCCTCGCATAGTTGTAATTGTCAGCTGCTTCTCTGAATAGCTTACGTGTGCTTCAAAACCAAGTTATTTTCGTCTCTGGGCTCCTGAGGTGGAAAGACACTGTGAGACGGACACAATCCTGACTGTATCCTAGCACTCTCTTCTCCCCCTGCTTTCCACAAGTACCTTTCATTTGTCACACCAGAGCTGCCAGCTCACGTCCAATCCTCTATCAGTTTGGTTGTGTTAAGGAATAATCAGCTTCATTTTTGAAGCTCTCTGAAATGCTGGGATTTTTTTTGCTTTGTTGCCCAGGCTTTTGGAATCCTGCCAAGGTAACTGAAGGTGAAATGAACATGTATATTTTGGCATTATTTTCCAGGGCACAGGAAAGTGATGGGCAGGACTGTATTATTAGAAGAATTAAGGGGGAAGATGGGCTGTGTGCATTGGTTGATCCATAGAGCCTGTGGAGAATGAACTGGAAAAAAAATCTTCTGATTGAAAATTTGAGTCATTAAAATCTTTGAAATCAACAGCTTCTTTTAGAATTTTAATCTTCTATGATTTGCTAGGAGTCAGTGCTGCAGTGGTCTGAGCCACAGGGCAAATTGTCAATCACAATGAGTAGGGTTTGTTCATGGCCTCTGTTGTTTCAGAGATAACATTAAACACTTCAAAAAGCTGCAGTAACTCTTCCAGGGCACTGGAATGCTCATCGTGGTGTGGTCCTCTCTGGACTTCCATTGATTCAGAATTTGCATTTCTTATTATTTGGAAATGGCCCTCTAGGTTCAAAATATATTGTAATTTGTATTTTTTCTTCAAGCATGAACTAGAAAGGCACTTACTGGATGGGATGCTGGGTGTAGTGCTGGGTTGCATGGTGAACGCAGGAATCTGATGCCTTGCCCTCAGGTCTCCAAAGAAAAAAATGTTTTCACTCATTATTAAATATATTACGGGAAAATTACATATCAGGGTGGTTATTTGTGAATTGGAGGGATTCATAAAGGTCTTGGAAAGAATTACTTATGCAGGTCAGGCTGTACTACAGGTATATCTTATTATAATGAAATCCAGAACAGCAATAATTTTCATACCTGAGGATGACTTATCTGGCCATTAAGCAATGACTTATTTTGTAACCACTATATAAAAAAAAGTGCTGCTGGGCAGACAATATAGATATTTTCATATTTATCCACACAAAATTCATGTACTTACCTCGCAGGTCATTTCCTCAGGTCCTCACTACAACTCTCTCTCCTTTTTTCTTTAGTTTGGACCTTAGGTGCTGATTGCAGCTAGCCTTCCAAGGAGTGCATGCATTTAGCTGTTCATGGCCTCTCCCAGGTGGTAGCTTATTTTGGTGTTTTCCCTTCTCATGCTTCATCCATATATATTTATACTGTCTGTTTCAAGCATGCACACTAAAGTGTTCAGAACAGGCCACTGAAATGTCTGACGTTTTAAATTTATGTGAAGGGCTAGGGAGATAGCTCAGCAGCAGAGAATCTGCCTGGCATGCATAAAGTCCTGAGTTCAATTCCCAGCACAAAAAAAAAATGTGAAAGGTAGCTTTCTTTCCCCTTACTTTGTGTAATTTCCCAAGATTCATCCATTCAGTGGTGAATATGTGTCTGGTGAATTTTCCTACATCATCTTCTAGAGTGTACAGCCTACCGTGTTTTGCTTACCACCCCACTTAGAGACACTGTTGTTGGATAAAGGCTTTGTTGACACATAACACTCAGTGAGGACACAGTCTCCTGTGTACGAGCCTGGGTGACTGTGCTGTTCTGGGGTGTTAGCTCTGGCCTGGGGTGACCACATGCTCAATCTCATGTAATACTGCCAGGTTCTTCAGAATACCACTTTCATCTGGTATAAGGAGAATTTTAGATTCCCTGTTTTTTTCTCCTTCTTTCTATGTATGTATGTATGTATGCATGCATGCATGCATGTATGTATGCATGTATGTATGTATGTATCTCTCTGTCTCTTTGATTTTATTTAACACATTTCCCTTTTTTTTAGTAGAGCATCTCTTCAGCTTCTTATTAGTCATCTGGATTATTCTTCTATAACTTGTCTATTTGTAGCCTTGTTCAGTTTGAAAGTTTCTTGTCTGTCTCATTAATTTATTGGGATCATCATTAAGTTATTGGGACTATGTGTATGTATTAGTTTCATTTTTGTTGCTATAAATTTTTTCTGTTATCTTTTATTGAGTAGAGAATATTTATATGGCAAATGTTCTCCTTCAGCATAATTTTAGATGAACAGAAAAGTTGTAAAGTTACTGCAGAGTTCTCCTATAATCTTTACTTGATTGCTAACATCTTACACAACTTTGCATGTTGTCAAAACTAAGACATTGACATTGGTATAATATTATTAACTAAACCACAAATTCATTCGATTTCACTAGTTTTTATCTGAATTTCCCGTATTGGTCTAGTATCCAATCCATGACATTACATGGCATTTAGATATCATATATCTTTATTCTCTTTTATTCTATAATAGTTTCTAATCTTTTCCCTGCAGTTATGGCCTTAGTTTTGAAGAGTACAGGTCAATTATTTTGCAGAATGATCCTCAGTGTTGGTTTGTCAGATATTTTCTCATGACTAAACTGGGCTTACATTTTTTTGAAAAAGACCACAGAAAAGCACTCTTTTCTCACTGTCAGAATTTATCACTGATGGTGCTGGCCTTGACCACTTGGATAAGGTGGCTTCTGCTAGGTTTCTGTACTGGAAAGTTACTTTTCTCCCCCATACTCTTACTGTTTGAACATGAATTGCTAGGTTTAGTCCACCTTCAAGGAGAGGGGAGTTAAGACATATTTGAACAGAGGAGTATCTCTACATATTACTTAGAGTTTTAAGAATTATTTTGCATTCCAATCCTTCCATTTTAAAGGGAAGAATGATTAAATTTGGTATAATCAATTTTCTAGTTTTTTGCCTTATGGCCTGTGCTTTTCAGGTTTCATTTAAGAAATCTTTCTCACTGTAAAGGCCATAGAGTATTCCCCTGTATATGTTTATACACACACACACACACACACACACCATTCATCTTTAATCTTTAAATGTTTATTATATTTGCCTTTTATCTTTGGATAAGATGTAAAAGAGGGCCAAAATTAAAGATTATCTCCATAAAGCCTTTAAAAAAGTTGTTTCCTCAACCTGAATGCCCATTAGCCGAGGAATGGATGAAAAAAGATGTAGCATTTTTACACAATGATAAATGGGTTCAACTAGAGATCATCCACATAAGTGAAATAAATCGGGCCCACATGTGTAAACATCATGTTGTCTCCTTAGTGTAAGAACCTGTTTTTTTCCAAGATTTTGCTATCACACATTGTGCTGCTATAAACATAGGTACACATGTATCTCTATGATACAATGTATCCAAATCTTTTGGGAAAATTCCCAGTAGGGGGATAGCTGGCTTGAATGGGATTTCTAGTCCTATTCTTTTGAGGAGTCTCCATACTGACCTCCACAATGGTTGTACTAGTCTACATTCCCACCAGCAGTGGATAAGTGTTCCCTTTTCCCCACAACCTCTCCAACATTTGTTGTTGGTTGATTTCCTTATGATAGCCATTCTTTCTG
>PVKA01028717.1:0-11760 GCA_004027165.1 Ctenomys sociabilis
TCCTTTCCCTTCCCTTCCCTTCCCTTCCCCTCCCCTCCCCTCCTAGAAGAGGACCTGGAAGGTCTCATTTTCTCTGGTTGTCCTGAAGGACAGCTCTCAGTGAGAGAGGCCATCAAGAAGACTCTCCTGACTATTCATAGAATTGGGCTGCTAGGTGAAAACACAAATGGCTTCCATCCAGCTAGAGCTCACAGCATCCGACTGTTTAAACCAAGAAACCCTGGATTACCTGGCCTCAAGGTGAGGGGGACGGCTGCATCATAAGTAACATTTCTTATGATCAGGAAAATGGCTGAATGACAGAATGACTAAACAAGAGAATGCCTCCAGAAGCATTTCTTTCATTTAAGGAGAATTAGTCCAGAGTTTCAAGAGTAGTGGAAAGTTCTCAAGTCTGGGTATGGTAGAGTAGTCAATTATTGTGAAGTGTAAGCATTCAGGTAGGAATGTGTTCATACAGCTTCAAGAACAAAAGAAAGAAATAAAATTTGAATTGAACATGAATAGGGAATCTTAACCTGACTAACCTGAATTCCCACAGCAACTGTTAGACTGCAAGGGCCTTAAAAGACGTTTTCTTTTTCCACCTCAGAGACAAGAACATTACACATTGAGCTTCACCTGTGCAATCCAACCAGGCAGAGAAATTTTCATTTATAGAGCAGCACACCAAGGTCTGCAATTTAGAAATCCACAATGGTCTAAAAGGGATGGACCAGTATACATGTAGTACCTAAAATCTTCAAATGCTCATGCATACCAAAGTAAGACACAAAGCCAAACTCACAAGTTGACACCCACTAAGATTCCCTTTAGAAATAAGTGCGCGATTCTGCTCTACTCCTCATGGTTTTCTTGACAAGAAGGGAAATACATCAAAATTGCACTAACGTTTGGTTTTCCACACTGCTATGAGTGGTTCTTTTCAAAGCATTATCTTCCAAAGATTCATCTGCATGTCAAATTAACAGATGTGTATGTGGAGAGCCCAGCTAAAAGTTGCAATATTCTTAGAGCTAGCAGAGAGCTACAGAAAGTGCTAAGAAAGAAAAATACACACACAGCTATCAAATAGAAGTAAAATAAAATAAACCCCAGTATCTGATGAATACACACACAGCAATGAACAAAGGACATCAGATTTTCCACAACATAAGAAAGCACACCCATGCTTGCAAGCAGTCTTAGAAGTCTCCAAGCATTGGTGAAATTCTTTTTTTTTTTTTTTGAGCAGAATATATTTATTGGGAGAAAGAAAGCTCCTGTCCAAGAAAGGGATAGAAGGGGGACTCGAATAGGTTGTCCCCTACAAAATTCTTTTGAAAAATTTAAAGTAAAAAGGACAGTTGATGTAGAGACACGACTTTTAAGGCTGCCGTCCATATGGTTCTGGTTAACTCTAAGCAGCTTGAAAGTCCTTCTCTCACCAGGCTCATGTCTGCATGGTCAACTTTCTGTCTTAAGAATTCAACTTCATGACCAAAGGAGAGTTTAAAAAATAACCCTCACAGTCCAGGGGAATAGCTTCTAAGTGAATTAATTCCATAAATATCATAGGTACCAGTTGTTTCTTTAGAACAAGGGCATGGCTCCTAAGCCAGTGTTTCTTCCATTAGAATTCTATGCTGTGGTGCCATGACTTAAAAAGAAACCAGTTTCTAAGAGCCAGCCAGATAGCTCAGTGGATTAAACCATCTGCTTAGGCAGATGCAGGGACTGGGGTTCCATCCCAGGTGTGCTGTGCTGGTCCCACCCCTGGGGTGCACTGAGATGGCAATTGAGCCTGGGCGTGGTGGTGCACACCTGTAATCCGAGCTCTTGGGAGGCTGAAAACAGTTGGAGCGCTACAAGTCCGATCTGAGTAGTGAGACCCTGTAGACTCTGTACTAAATACAAACAAAATAAAATGAAACAAAAAAACCAGTTACTGTCCTTTGGTGTTGTGGTTTTTCCAACCTAATGGAACAGGAATCGTCCACAGAGGTTTATGAAAGCCTGCACCCAGGCCGTATCCCAAGACAGTCTAATTTAGCTTATGTGCAGGACACAAGCAAGACACGGAAAGTTTTAAAATCTCCCCTCATGATTCTAATGGTCCATCATGATACCTGAGGTATGCTTTAGTTCAGAGTCACTCACTTTGTGCATCCATGAGTCCTCTGTACACCTTCCTTTTCCTATCTCTTAGCATGCTCTTCTTGCTCTTTATTGCTCTAAGGATAATGCTTGGAAGGTGGCAGATACTTAATTGTTTGTTCCATAAATGAATGAAAGCAATAGGCAAATGCTTGAAGGGGAGGCAGAGAGGGATGTGGGGACAGAATGGGTACCAAGTCACAGCCAGAGATGAGGAATCTGAATTGAAACTAAATTACCCTGAAGGGTGATCGAAGTCAACAATACAGTGCATAACCTAATTTAAAGCAGCCAAAAGAGAAGAGTTTGAAGTTTTTCTTCTCAAAGAAATGACAAATGTTTGAGATGATGGAGAATTTCAGTATCCTGAGCTGACTATTACATAAAATGTAAATGTACTGAAACATCGCACTGTGTGTGGAGGTGTCTGGGCATTAACAATCACAGAGAAAATCCTGTAAGTCAGCCTTCACCTAAGTAAGTCATCCTTCCTTTAGGATACCAAAACATCTTCAAATATTATTTAAACATTTTATCCTCCATTTGATTTTATTTTCTAAAAATTTATTTATCTGTTTGTTGATGCTTTTGAAACAGGGTCTCACCATGTAGCACAGACTGGCCTTGAACTCATATGATCCTCCTGCTTCAGCCTCCCAAGTGTTGGAATTACAGGTGTGTGCCACCATGCCTGGCTTCCTCTATCAATTAATTAATTAATTAACTAATTAATAACATATTTGATTGTTGCACTATGAAGCTCAGACTTGTAGTGATCCTCCTGTTTTCAGCCTCCGCAGTGCTGGGATTACAGGCATGGTCACCATGCCCGGATTCTGGCCGCTCAACCCACCCTGGGGGCAGTGCTGGCACAGGACTCTTTGTATTTACCTAAGCTTGCCTAAGCAGACACCTTAGTCTACTAATATCTCCCTGACCCTCCATTTATTTATTTATATATATATTTTAAAATAAGAGAATAGAGGTCTGTGAGAGTTTAGCATGCCACAGGTTTAGTACAATCCTTATTATAATTGCCACCTATAATTATCTAACAAGATGGTTCTAGATTTTTTTAAGGAAAAGTATTTGAACAGCATTTGCTCCTCTGATACAGGTCACACTAGGACCCTGCTCGCATTAGCACCATGTTCTGATCAGAGGCCCAGGTGGCAGGCAAGACTGTGTCCCAGGCTTCCTCTCCTGAAAGAATACAGGACAAATGCTCAACAAGAAAACCAACAGCAATTAGCAGGTCACAAGTTTTGAATGAAAAGAGGTCTAGTTTGCATGTTTCTGATGGTCAAAGGTATTGAACACTTTTTCTAGATATTTATTGCCTATTTGAATTTCTCTTGAGATATATTCAGCTCATTTGTCCACTTTCTAAATCAGGCTCGTTGTTTTATGAACATTAATGCTTTGAGTTCGTTGTATACTAATGCTCTGTCAGAAGAGGAACTCACAAAAGTTTTCTCCCACCCAGTGCATTGGCTCTCCAGTCTGTTGCTTCTTTTCCTATTTGACATGGTTCTATTGGCTGATTCTTGATATTCTTTTAGATTTAACATGGTCCTATTGGTTGATTCCTGATATTCTTTTAAATTTGACATGGTCCTATTGGTTGATTCCTGATATTCTTTTAAATTTGATATGGTCCTATTGGCTGATTCTTGATGCTATTTCCTCTATGTTTAGAGACCTGTTGAAGAAGTCTTCGTCCATGCCTATATTTTCAAGGTTTTCCTAACCTAACTCTATGCTGAGATTCTGCCTTACTCCAATCAGAATGGTTGTTATCGAGAATGCAAAAAGTAATGATGGTAACAGTACAGGGAGCAGGAAGAAGGACCCTCCACTGTTGGTGGGAATGTAAACCTGTGCACCCAGTGTATGGAGATTTCTCAAAAGACTAAACAGAATGTAATTTTACACAGCTATATCACTCCTGGGCAGATTCCTTCCCAAATTAAAGACTGAATACTATAGTTATGCATGCAAACCCATTATGGTTTGTGTCTAGTTGCCCTCCCAAGACCTCAGGCAGTCATCGTGGCACACTTCTAGAGTCTGTGATCAATTCATGGTGTAATGCTCGGATTATGGGTGTGAGCACTATCCCCACCCTGGGGCCAGACAGTCTGAATACAATGTAAGGAGGAGGGGAGAGAGGCTTGCTAGATGTCACTGCTACTGCTCTTCCCTTGGCTCTTTGATATTTTCCATCACTTTGAACTGGTGCCCTCTGCTATGTATCTCTTTGCCTTGGAGCCAGCTGAGCATGGACTGAAACTTCCATTAACTGTGAGCTAAATGAATCCTTCCTTCCTTAGTTTTGGGTGTAGGGTGCTTTTTTCTCAGCAATCAGAGAAAAGCAACCGAGACAATATCCATCTTTATTTATTTATTTTTAATTTAATTTTTGTATTTAGTGCAGGATCTACAGGGTCTACTGGGTCTCACTACACAGATCAGACTTGTAGTGATTCTTATGTTTTTAGCTTCCCAAACATTGTGATTACAGGCACGTGCCACCACACACAGTCTCAATCACCATCTCAGCCCATTCTCAGGGCAGGGGATCAAACCCGTGATCCCTGCATCTGCCTAAGAAGGCAGTTTAATCTGCTGACCTATCTGGCCAGCCCTACCCATGTATATAGAAGCACAATTCACAATAGTAAAGCTTTGGAAACAGCCTAGAGACCCATCAACACATGAATGTAGTATGAAGATAATGTAGTATAGACATACAATAGAATATTACTCTGCCCTAGAGAAAAATGAAATCAAGTCATTGACAGAGAAATGGAGGGAATGAAAAATCCTCATGTTAAATGAAATTAGAAATTAGCTAGGCTTAGAAAGTTAAGTATTGCATGGATTCTATTACTAGAGAAAATAAATAAATAAAATGAAGAAATGAGAGGAAACCAGGAGGCAGACTTTTGGAGATGGGGAAGGGGGTTGATACCAAGGGAGAAAGAAGGGAGTGTGAGTAATAAGACTGAAACTGATTAAGATACATTAAATGTATGCATCACCTTCTCCAAATATGCTTCATCACTGTGTAATATCAACATGCAATAATAAAATATAATAGAGTTTGGAAAAGGAAAGGAGGTAGCAGAGGCAACTGCGATCCTCACCTGAAGGGGGCCTCCTGGTGGAATCGTTCGCAGAACTGCTGCTGCTCTATGTCGAAGTCAGTGCACCTCTGGCGAAGGATGGTCACTTCGTTTGCCTGCAGGGGTGCCACCTGCTGCCGTGCTGTGACAGCTAGTTTCTTCAAGTGGTTCCATTTCTCAGGTAGCTCCTACAAGGGAGACCTCAGTATGGTCAAACCCACAGCACTCTTCCCCTACATCCTGGAGCAGGCATCGCTAAGACTCTGATCCACACTCTGTACATTGCACTTCTGGTTGTCAGGCTGAGTGTCAACTTTCCTGGCTTTGAGAGTCACCCAGAGGACTGAAGAGCAACTCACAGTGTGTCTGGGGCGGGTCGTGGACCCATGGCATCATGCTCTGCTTCCTTGCTACCATAAATTGATCCCTTCTGCCATATTTTTGCCCTGGAGCCAGCTGACCGTGGACTGAATCTCTCTAAAAAGTGACTCAAATTATACTTTTCTCTCTTCTTACTTGTTGAAATCACGTATTGTGTCCAAGAACTAGGGAGCCGCTCACAAGTAATTCTCCATGATGCTCTGCCTTCCTCAAGTTACAACTTGTGTCTTCTCTTACCTACTCTCTCCTGTCACCTACTCCTGACTCCACACTAATGTTCTCATTTTCAATCTCCAGTCCCCCCTTTCCATATTTTTCAGGATGCTTGCTTACCTTCTTGCATGTTCCACATTCTGTCTTAGACCATCTTAACATTACACAAACATTTTTATTTCCCCCAAGTCAGAAATTGTCTTTCTTTAATTCTGGGGAAAAATCTCCATCCATATTAATTCTGATATATATACACATCATTACATTCTTTCATATTTACTGAGTTTCCAGAATATCCTAGCCCTTACCCATGTAAGTTCCAAAAGGGGAAGCTGAGTCACTGCCGAGGCCTATTTTTCATTAACTTCCACCAGTCTCACCCTACTCTTAAATCCTCAAATTTCTCTTCTGTTCTTTATTTTTTTAAATATATAAATGCACTGACCTCAAGTTGCTTAAACACAGCTTCTGGCAATTCTTGGTCATAGGTTTTCAGTAATTCGATGGTTTGCTTGATGGGCTCAAACATTTCATCAGTGCTGCTCTGCCGCTCTTTAAGAGCCACAAGGTGTCCCATGACCTCAACCAGTCCCTGGAGATCTCCTTTCTTGAGTTCCTTGAGCAAACCACTCTCACTGCTTTCTATGAAAGCTTCAAGATCACCCAGGCTAATCAACACAAATAGAACATGAGGAGTCAGTGTCTGTTGTTCCTCTCCAATGTTAATTACAATCACTGAGCGTTCACCATGTTCCTTGAAAGCCATTGCTTACTCTTCCTAGGCTAGCCCCTGGTGTTAATGCGACTTTCTTTACCAGTGGAAAGCTTATGAAAGACAAGGACTGAGGTCTGTGTCATGCAAGGGGAGTTTCAGGAGATATGCCATCTAAATGCAGCGTAAGATGTGGGACTACATGAAAGGCAGGAAAGGAACAACTCCTGAGACCAGAATAAGATCTATAGATTCGTTACTGGTCTTACATCAATATGAGCTTCCAGAGTTTGATCATTATACTGGGAAAACTAGATTACCAGTTGTTATCCTTTGGGAAAGTGAGATTTAGGGTGGAAAAGAACTCGGTACTATTTTAAACTTTTGTTAAGTCTGAAGTGATTTTACATTGACAAGTTAAAAAATAAGACAGTTTTTAAAGTGTTCTGGCCTATAAACTTACAAATATTTGGATTTTACTTTGATACTTATTAAATATATGGCCATGTCCAAGTCATGCAATTTACTTATCTATTGGATCAGAGGAAGCATTTATGTCTCACTACACTGAGAGGTAGATGAGATTTACTCTTCAGTTCAACAAATATTTATTGAGCATCTATTATGAGCCCTGGAATGCTTCTAGGCCCTGTGGATGGAATGATCTGTGTGAAGCTTACATTTTGGGGAGAAAAGTAAACAGACATAAAATAAGTGAAATAAATCAGACTCACATGTGTAAACGTTGATCATTTCCTTCCTTAATGTGTGAAAGTGAAAGAGCAAATAAAATCCAAAAGATATGATAGATATAGCGTAATGGAAAGAAATAGCTCAAAAAGAAAGAACAACTAGCACAGGGAAAAGGAGAACAGAAGGAAGGGAACTTTATATATATGTATCTTAAGGAAGGGGAAATTGATATCTACCGGTGCATACCTTCACACACATACACCCACACACACATATACACACACAGGATAGCTAAGACAACTGTACTACTAAATTCTACTAGTTCATTGTAAGGAACAGTTAGTTCCTTATATTATTTGATTAATTTTTTATGCCTATATCTTGTAATTCAAGAAACTACTTTGAAGATAGCAATATTATAATAATAATTATTGATTTTTATCATCTTTTTAAAATTTCTGTATTGCTTTTACTGTAGTTGTTTTTCTCTCTTTAAAATAAAAGAAATGAGGCTGAGGATATATCTTGGCTGTCTAAACACCTGGCTGGCAAGCACAAGAACCCAGATTCCATTCCCAGTACCACATGCCCTGCAGGGCCTGCTGGCTGCCAAAACCAGGCATGGTGGTGCATGCCCATAATCCCAGCATTTGGGGGGCTCAGCCAGGAGATCACTGAGTCTGAGCTGCATTGTGAGACCCTGTGATAAATAAATAAATAAATAGAATTAGTTACACAGTTTCATACAGTAATGAATGCTAGTGAAAAAAATTGGATAAATGAATAGAGACTAAAAATACGATGTGGTCAGTTAAAGGTCGTTCTTTGGAGGTGGCTTGAACAGAAAACTAAATAAGAGAAAAGTGTGAACCAGAAAGAGGTCGGAGAGGAGAACTTGGAGTAGAAGGACTAGCATGAGCAAAGTTTCTGTGGGTGAATTAAATTTGGTTTGTTTGAGGAAAGGGCAAAAGTTGGGGTGACAGAAGTCTGAGGGAAATGAGGAAAAGCATAGAGAAAGACCTGTTAGAATACTAACGAGGGACCAGGTGACATATGGTTCTTTTCATTTTTTTTTTTTCTTAAATCATGTGAGAAATTCTCAACTAAGTTGCCAAGCTTTCTAGATTACACACCCTCCTTACCCAACCTTCCCAGTGACGTGCTGATGGCTTTGTACTTGATTGTCTGACTGAGAACAGCACCAAGTAGGAAGTGATGTTGCTGATAACAGAGGCACCAGTAGTGGTGGACAGAACCTGCAGGGCAGCTGGGGACCATTAAGATTGTCCAGGTGACACCCTTGTTGCTTTTGACCTGGGTGGTGGACCTGAGAAGTAGCTGGGTTTAAGGTAATTCTGTGTGCAGAGGCCACAGGGCCCACTAATGGCAGGGATGAGAAGCACAAAGAAAGACAAAATCAGCAACTCCTCAGAATTTGGCAAGTCATGGTGCCATTTGCAGATAAGAGGGAAAACTGGGAAAGGCTGGGGCATTGTTTTGTTCTACTGGAGATGTGAAGAAGCATCTGAAACACTTCAGGTTTGTGATGACCAGTGAGCACTGGTGACCTAGAGGAAAGGATTATTAAGCAATTGCATGTAAATATAGAAATCTTGGGAGATGGGGATTAAAATATCAATTTGGTTGCTATTAGAGACAAAGATGTTTTAACTGTACTTGGGAGGTACTAAAGAAAGAGCCTAGAGTTTCGGGCACTCTGGTGCATGAGCTACTACTGAGCTGCATTGCCAGCTCCGCAGATGCTTCTTAATGTTGGCTGAAATTACCTGGGCAGTGTATCTAGCTAAAGAATAAAGTCCAGGATGGCATCAGGAGTTTAGGATTTTTGAGGGTTAGGAGAGGAGAGGAATCCAGCAAAAAGAGATCAAGAAAGTAGAGCCAGTGATATGGAAGGAAAACAAGGAGAGTGAAAAACCCTCAAGGCACATGAAGATGCTGTTTGAGGGAGGGTTAGCTGTGGCGAATATTACTGAAAAGTGAAAGTATGAAGCTTGATGATTACCACTGGATTTATCATATGAAACTATTTATCATATTCATATTTCATATGAAACATAATAGAGGGTCTCACTATGCAATTCGGACTCATAGTGATCCTTCTGTTTTCATCCTTCCCAGTTCTGGGATTACAGGAGTGCGACACCACACCCAGTCTTGATGGCTGGCTCAGCACACACTGGGTGGGGCAGGCATGGCATGCAGTACTGAGGATAGAACCCCAGACCCCGCGCTTGCCTAAGCAGGTGCTTAGTCCACTGAGCTATCTCAGTGGCCCCTCCTGGTGGTGTTGAGCAGAATGGTTTCAGTGGAATGGTGAATTCTGAATGGTAAGTAAATTAGAAGATGATGGGCTTTTATTTCTAGTTGCAAGGCATATTGTGATAATATAAGTGACTTCTCTGGTAAAAAAAAAAAAAGGGGGGGGGAATGCTTATTCAAATATGTGAAAATCAGTTGAAATGTATCAGTAGGGTGACACAAAGTGAAGGAATGTCCAGAAGCTGAAAATGGAATGAAAACAAAAGCCATATGGAGATATGCAAGATCTGAGGCTTCATTCTCATCATCCTGGTTTTTACTTTTATTATTTTATCAACTGTAGAGAAGAGGTGATAAACACAGGACCCACTCTGGGTGATGGCTAGTGGGACACTGCACGTGAAGTTAGAAGGAACCACGGGGTAAAAAGGAAGCAAACATGCTCCCCAGAGATGGCAGCCTGGAAACCTGCCCATTCGGGTTCTGGCACTGAAGGATTATAGCAGGCAGCAATCCCAGCGTGCCAGGGCTGGCAGAGCCCCTGAGGACTGGAAACACAAATGCAAATCTTTCCTGGAAGATAGCAACCAACTGGAATCCAGTCCTCAAAGGATTCCTGACAGGTCCCATGCCAGAGAATACAACTGTACAGTGAAAATCATAACATTCACAAGGAAAAAAGGCATTGTGAGTGGGAGTCAGTAGAGCAGAGGAAATGAAAACTGAAGATTTCAGATAGTGAAGTTCAGATGCAGAATACAAACCTGCAAGATGTAATGTATTTTAAAGATACAAAAGTGCTTATTTGAGTACCCTGCTCCATTGTTTCTGTCCCGCATAGTGAAAGTGGCTTCTCTATAGTTTCTTGGACATAAATTCAAGACTAAGTAATACTTTCTTATAAGCACAACATACAGAAATGTTTTCTTCTGGACTTTGTCTTCAGAGCCTAAATACATTCATACTGTCTCAGGAGCTTCCTTTCTACTTGAGCATGAATTCCTCACTGCATTGAGGAATCAGGAATTCAACAATTCCAGATGTTCTCTGAGCATACTCAGAATCTGTGATGGTGTGTAAGCCTCTGTACTGAAGGAGAGATTTCAGAAAGAGATGAAATTTACTGTTGTGGACAACAACAGAAATGACAGGATTATTCATTTCAGTGAATTACGATCTCTGGTGGATTACTTCGTTAGCTGAAGCATAGGAAAAGATTTTCATCGGACTGATAGCACTGTAACAAGGAACATACTGTGCTGGATTAATAGGCAATTCTAGGACAATAAAGTTAATATATTTATAGACTTTCAAGGGCGGGCAAGATAGCTTAGTGGACTGAGTGCCTGCTTAGGCAAGCACAGGGAGTGGGGTTCGATCCCCAGCACCTCATGCTATGCTGGCCCTACCCCTTGCTACCAAGACATGCGTGGTGGTGCACACCTATAATCCCAGAGCTGGAGAGGCTGAAAACAGGAGGGTCAGCATGAGTCCAAGCTGTGTAGTCTCACTGTACCAAAAAACATTAAAAAAATGTAGATCTTTATGTTACCTAAAGAGATGGTACAAAAACTCTTTTTAAGTTGACAAATCAAAAGTCATCTTAAATTCATCATATGAAAAGGTTTTAAACATTCAAAATGAGTAAACAGGTTCAACATGACAGTGGAAAGAAGAACATAAATGTAGCAAGAAACAGCTGGGAGCAACCAAGTAGACAACGTAAAAATGGAAAATACAATTTTAATTTCAATGACTGGATTAAAGTGGAGATTAAGATAAAATGGAAAGGAGGTTAAAAAGCTCTCTGATAGAAGCAGAGACATCCTTTAAATTGCATGACAGAAAGAAAAAGAAAAAGAGGTTCAAAGAAAAAACAATTTCATGCAAGTGTCACAAGAGATCCGAAAGGGCAAGACAGAAATGATGGGCAAGAAGAAATACTGAGGAAAGTCTGGCTATGAATTTTCTTGGATCACTGAAAATCAACAAATACAATATCAGGAAATCCCAACAAATTCCAGGTAGAATGAATATAAAGAGAGCCCCACATAGATACTTCAATGTGAAACTGTGCACTATCAGAGAAAAATATACATTGAAGTTAGTTTGAAAGCAAAGATATATTTTTCATAATAAATAAATAGAAGAAAGCTAGGCAAGTAGCTGAATAGTCACCAGCAAAAGTGGAAGCAAGGACACAATGGAAAAATATTT
>PVKA01028717.1:11860-29193 GCA_004027165.1 Ctenomys sociabilis
TTTTTTTTTTTTTTTTTTTTTTTTTTTTTTTTTTTTTTTTTTTTTTTTTTTTTTTTTTTTTTTTTTTTTTTTTTTTTTTTTTTTTGTCTTTTTGAGACAGGGTCTCACTATGCAGTTCAGGCTGGCCTCGAGCTCACTTTGTAGCTCAGGCTGGTCTCGAACTCGCAACAATCCTCCTGTCTCAGCCTCCCGAGTACTGAGATTACAGGCATGCGCCACCACACCCGGCTTTCTTCTTCTTCTTCTTCTTCTTCTTCTTCTTCTTCTTCTTCTTCTTCTTCTTCTTCTTCTTCTTCTTCTTCTTCTTCTTCTTCTTCTTCTTCTTCTTCTTCTTCTTCTTCTTCCTCTTCCTCTTCTTCTTCTTCTTTCTTCTTTCTTTTTTTGTATTTTAGGGAAGAGTCTACAGAGTGTTCAGAGTCTCACTAGTAGATCAGACTAGTAGTGACCTGCCTGTTTACAGCCTCCCAGGAGCTGTGATTATAAGCATGGGCCAGCTCATCCAGTCCCAATTGCAGTCTCCGCGTACCCTGAGGGTGGGTCTGGCAAGGCAGGCCTGGAGATGGAAACCTCAGCCCCCGCCCTGCTTGCAGGTGCTCTAATCTGCTGAGCTATTTGGCCAGTCTTAATGCTATTAATTTGATAGCACAAAAATAAAACAAGCTATGATCCCCCAAAAATAATTTGAAAAGCTTACACAGAAAATATTATTGCCTAAAATTAATGATCTTTAAGTTACAGGTCATAAGAGTTTTACATTGTTGTTATTTTAAAACACACATCAAAGACCATCTAGAAGCAAGGCCTCTGTTCCTCCTGCAGGGACAGCGATCCTGTTTCAGACACCTGTCCTTCTACTTCTTCTATAACACACAAACAGCTCAGTGTTCCCACTGACAGCAGTTAGTGGCTCTCCAGTCCCAGAGGGTGAAGTCTGAGGCAGAGCTCAGTGGTGTCCACAGAAAGCATTTAATCTTAGGAACTGTGTTAAAATGATCAAGAATTCACTCATTTTAAGAGGTTAATGAACATAATGTTAAAGGATTAAATTATAAACACCTGTCACAAAAACACATCATCCCTTTTTAAAAAAATGTTCATATTCCTCTGAGTGAATGCTACAAGAGCAGTTGACCATTCACCTCAGGCCTGCCTTGTCTATACAGCTGTGAAGGAAGGTCCGCGGCGAGAAGCTCCAAGCAGGGCCAGCAGTCTTTCCCTCCTTCCCTGTAGCATATGAGGCGTATTTTCAATTATTGAAGAAATTGTGTGTTTTCTTACAATTCTCTTTCAGGAAGATACTTCCTTCATGAGGAAGGGCAAAATAAACACACTATAGAAAAATAGATAATGAGGAGGTTCTGCCAATAGAAGCTTGCAAAGGGAATTTCAAATGGGTACACCTCAGGAATGAACCTGTTTTTTATGTGCAAAGGTGGAATCAGAAAATATTCCTGAGAGTGGTTGGTGAATCTAAGTAAACATGAAGCACAGGGGAAAGTGGGCATGTAGCTCATTGGTACAGTGCTTGCCTAGCATGTAGGGCCGCTGGACTCCATCCTCATCCCTAAAAAACAATTTAGATGTATAAATTTTTAAAATAAAGTATAATTTTGAGAGTTTAAATAAATAATGGAGAGCAATCTAAGCTACTGGGAACGAAAGGATATGATTTCATGGATGAACAGTATAGACGGAAATAATCTTGTATTAGGTTTTCAGGAGAGCAAAAGCACGACAGATGCTTTAGGTTTTAATTTGAGGAATTCTTATTAAAGCAGCTGTTGTAATTTCTAGAACAAAACCACATATATAGTTTTCAGACTCGCACTGGGACCAAATGGAATAAGGAAAAGGAAACACTGAAAAATTTCAACTCCAAACCAGGCAGGAGGGCAAAACAACCACTCATAGAAAATACATGGCAAAATGGCCTATTTAAATTCAAAATAGCACAGTAAATGTTAGTGAACACTGCCCTCCAGTTAGACACATATCGTGAAAGTGGATAAAAGTTTTAGTTGTACACTGATTATAAAACCTTCCTTAATGTAATCACATAATAATGTATAAAGCTAGGGGTTGGGGAGATGGCTCAGTAAAATAAGCACTTGCCTGACAAGCACAAGGGCCTGGGTTCAATCCCTGATTCCGCCAAAAAAGAAAAAATAATGTATAAAGCTAAAGCATAGAAAGAAACACACCAAGGAAATAACACAAAAAGGAAAACTGGTTTAGCTTCAGCAGCATTAGAAAAAACAGACTTTACTACCCAAAATATAACTGGGGATAAAGAAAATCTTTAATTTTTAACAAAAATGTTTAGTTTTCAGGAAAACATGAAAAGCCAAAATCTGTATGCCCATAAAACACAACCTTAAAAATATGAAAGCAAAGGTGACAGAACTACAAGAGGAAATCAATAGTACACTATTAAAGAGGAAGGTTTCATATAATTATTTTGGTAATTTGTAAGCTAATTAAGAAAGGCCACAATATAGATTTGAATAGAATTAACAAGCTTTATCAAATAGCTGTACACTGAACACCACAATTGTTAGAGCACACTCTTTTCAAATTGTGCAGAGAAAGATTATAAAAACTGACTATACCATCATGCATATAAAACAAAATTCAACAAATTTCAGAATCTTGATATCATCAGATTCTCTGATCACAGTGCAATTAAATTTGAAATCAGTAACAGAAATATATGTAGGAAAACTTCATGCTTGACAATTTAGAAGGTTCCTAAATCATTACGGTGAATATTTAAAATATTTGGAACTAGGTTATATTAAAATATTACATATTAAAACTTAATTAATTTATTTATTTTTGGTGAAACCAGGTTTTGAGTTCAGGCCCTTGCGCTTGCCAGGCACGCATTTATTCTACGGAGCCATCTCCCTGGCCCCTGATGAGCTATCTCTCTGACCCCTTACTGAGCCATTTCCCCAGCCCCTTAAAACTTAAGAGATAGGGGACAACCTGCTTGGGCTCTCCTCCTGTCCCTTTCTCAGATGGGAGCTTTCTTTCCCTTAATAAATATATTCTGCTCATAACCTCCATTTGTTCCTAAAATTCATTCTTCCCTTTTAGAGAACACGAACTTGTCTAGGCCAGGTCGGGAGATCATTTTTCCCTATGTCTTTTGGAAGTTCCCTGTATCATTTGGAGGTCACCCACCGGAGGTCAGTTTTTCTTCCTGTATCATATGGAGACTTCCACTGAGAACATTGGATGGAGGTATGCATTTGCTTTTCTTTCATATATTCTGGATTGGGACTTGCTTAGGTAACAAATTTTTATGTTTCAAATATTAATATGTCTTTGCCCATTACTCATAATTGTTCATGTTTTGCCTCAGACAGTTTTATCTCATACGATTTCATTCAAATTGTTTACAATTGCTTATGCTTTGTCTTTTACATGGTTTTGTTAAAATGTTGGTCAAAATGTGGTAAATCTAAGTTAAAACATGGAAAGGTTACAAGTTTATAATATTTTTTAAAGGGACATTTTATGACTATTTTGTACTTGTATATCTTGCATTTGAACTAGATGTTAAATGTACTGGTACTCCTTGCTTGAATTTAGGTAACAGTGCTAGAGAGAGTGAAGTTATAAGGCCTCCTAGTGTAACTCCTAGTACAAAAGTTATGTAAACTTTTGTAAAATGGGACTTTTAGCCAGACTTAGAAAATCTACATGCCTCTATATAAAACATGGGACTCCTTTTGCCAACTAAATGACATTAGGTTGGCAACCATTCTTAAAGATTTGGAGGACGGGTTTCACTGGAATAGACTGGCTCTGATCCCCCTATATATACAAGAGGAAGTGTCAGGCCTGATCTGTTTCAGTTTTCTTTCTTTGACTTTAGTCCTAATTTTCCTACCTTTTTGTACTTTCCTTTTTAGAGGCATGTAAAAGTAGGAAAACTCTACAGCCTGTTCCAACTAAGTGAAGCCCTTAGAAAATGAGTGTTTGTTAACGCCCAAGACAGGAAAGTCATTTTAGAAAAAGGACACATACCCCGTCTCTGGGTCAGATGAGACAACGAGGACTATGCCTGTCTAAGAGGACACATATAAAAGCCATGTCCCGAGGCCGGGCGTGGTGGCGCATACCTGTAATCCCAGCACTTGGGAGGCTGAGGCAGGAGGATTGTTGTGAGTTCAAGACCAGCTTGAGCTACAAAGTGAGCTTAAGGCCATCCTGAACTGCATAGTGAGACCCTGTCTCAAAAAGACATAAAAAAAAAAAAAAAAAAAAAAAAAAAAGCCATGTCCCAGCTTAGTGTTCTGGGCAGGTCTCCTTCGGGAGGCTAAACCTGAGACACAGTGGAGAGAACCGACTTCTGGGTGACACCAGAAGGAGGTAGCTCTAAAAGCAGCACACTTATGGGGCTAAGACACATTTAACGTGAGGGAGGATTCAACATTTTCTCCTAGGTCTAATCATTTAGGTGCATAAGAGATAAGCTGTAGACTTTAAAGCCTTTATTGTAGTATTTTAAGTGATCTTGTTCAGGCTTTTAACTATCCCTTATAGAACTTGGACAAACAGTGGTTACTCTGCCAGCCAGTAAATGCTCTTAGAGCAGCTGCCACTCTTTGAAGCAGAGGGCAGGTTTCCCCAGCCGTTCTTTAGTGAGTCCCCATTGAAGCCCACAGCTGATGGAATGTTGACCAGGGAAACCATTGGATTCTTGTCTGGAGACCGAGCTCTGGTTGTGTGAGTCCAAAGGAACTGAACACCTGAGGGATCATAGCCAGGGGGACTTTCTGGCGGACACCTAAAGGTTCTTGTCGGAAACTGGCTTTTGACCACTAAAAGATCTCCACTTACCTAGTGTACTTTTTTTTTTCTTTCTGCTAGTAAACTAGGAATTCTACCTAAGCTTTTCAGTAGAACTTAAGGAGTCACTGTTTCAGAAAATAGGCTGAGGCAGCTTGCAGTAGTTTACATTCCACAGTGGCTAATAGGGGAAAATGATTAACATCCGTGCCTTATACATTAACCAAAAGATATTTTTGTTAGCTGTATTGTGTCTTTACCAACATGTAAAATGTGATTGCTAGGTGATAAACAAAAGTTTCACCTGTGAGCTCCAAGGTTATATCTCATAGAGTTGCTAAAAATGTTTACCTAGGTGATCATATGGAAAAGAAGTACCTGGAGACTTAGTGCACAAGGCCAAAGCCCTCCAATCAATTATTCTATCTATCTTTAGAAGTGATCTTTATAGATCACTGAAAATTGCTCACTTGCAATTGACCTTTTATGCCACAGTTATGCTTCCTTCTATACACATGCCTATCACTGGACCAATTGTAGCCATTAACTTACAAATAGTCAATAAGAGTAGATGAAGGGTTTGTGAGATATTCAGGAGATAAGAATCATGCAAGAGTTTGAGGGTGGATAGGCTGGTGGGATCTTGTCTCGCTTCTCTCCAACAGGAGCTTCCACCTGTTCTGGATAGGGCTACTCAGGGATTCCTGGGTGGAGGAATCAATTAGAAAGAAGGTGGTGGGACCCAGAAAAGTAATTCCTATTGAATTCCAGGTTATCTCACAAAGTCTCTCAAAGGAGTAATTCTTTAGAGTGCTTCATTAGGAACCAGAATGCGGGGGCCAGGGAGATGGCTCAGTGGAATAAGCGCTTCCCTGGCAAGTGCAAGGGCCTGAGTTCAATCCCTAGTTCCGTCAAAAACAAACAAACAAAAAAACCTCCTAGACTATAGGTAAAGACTATTTTAGGGGCTGGGGAGATGGCTTAGTGGAATAAGTGTTTCCCTGGCAAGCACAAGGGCCTGAGTTCAATCCCCGGTTCCACCAAAAAAAAAGGAACCGGAAGGTGTTTGCTCTTTACATCCTGAAAAAAATCTATTTACCCAAATGGAATGCAAAGGAGAGTGTCAGTTGTGATACTATTTTATAACTAGAAAGATGTAAAAAGGAAAATGGTAAAAATGTCTTATGATCAGATTTTGTTTGCATTAAGAGAATTATTGTTACCTAGTTTTGAAATGTAGATAGGAGCCACAGAAGAATGAGGCAGTTCGGCCTTGAGCACCATTGCTGAAAGTAAGGCTTCCCCTCTTTGCCTTTCTAAAGGGTGGGCTTGTAAAACAGCTATAATCTGGCCCTCTAAGGGCTATACCCATTCTTAGCTGAATTTATACAAGCTCCTCAAGGACAATACTTTTTAAAGAAGTAAATGGGTAATTTGGAACTTCCAGAGTTCAGGCGGCTTAGATGAGCCTGATAAGTACATTGATGTCTTAAAACAATTTACTCAGACTTATGAACTAGATTAGAGAGATGTAATGTTAATCTTAAACCAAGCTTTGACTTCTTTGGAAATATGGACAGCATTACATTTGGAGAAGAATATTATACTATTAATTTTAAAGAGTCAAATGATAGACAGTGGAACTTCCAGCACCCACTGGAGCCCGAGCAGTCAGAGCCCTGCTGGCCTAATAGCCAGGCAGAAGACCAAGAAAGACATTTTTTTTCAAGTGCATATTCTTAAAGTTCTAAGAACTAGAACCAAGCCTTCTAGTTATTTTTAAGTTTTAGCTATTTACCAGGAGAAAGATAAACACCCCTCTGATTTCTTGCAGTGTTTAATAGAGGCACCTGTAAGACGTACTTCCTGAGATGCTAATTAAATAGAGGGACAGATTATTCTTACAGATAAGTTCAGGAACTACAAAAGCTAGCTTTTTCTCCAGACAACTTATTTGATACTTTGCTAAAAACTGTTTAACTGTCGTATAATCAGAGTTAGGAGAAAACCAGGGAGAGAAAGCAGAGAGATAAAAATTGCTGCCTCTGTTGCAGCCTCAAAACAGACCCTAAGTCGGATTCTCTGGGCTTGAAAATCTCAACAACAATGAGGCTCATCTTGAGAGTCATTGTGGTCGGAAGCCAGGCCACTGTAAGAGAGACTGTCTTACGAGGCCCACGAGAGGTCTGACTGCCAAGACAGCCACTGAAAGTGAGACTGCACTTTGAGGCGGAGGCTGAGAGCTCAGACTCAGCTTCCCAGGTGGTCAGTAGGACAGAGGGGCCCTGGGCCTGCCTCCTCCTCTGGACAGACTCTACCTGTTATCTCCATGGAGGAGCCCTGAGTAATCATGACGAGAGGAAAAAGCACCCTATTGCTGGACATTGGCACAGATCTCTTTGTCCTTCTCCAACCCTGACTTTCCTTCCAGTCATTGTACCTCAATAGAAATAGATTTTAGAAGATACATTGCTTTAGCTATAACTGAGATACTGCAATATTTTCAGGTTGCTTACTAAACAATGATGCTGAGACTGATTTTTTACAAGTGTAATACATTGCTGTTTATGCATAAGATTTAAGAGGTATTTTATTAGTTTAATCTGGCTAAATGCTATGTATTTCATGATAAGTGTATGTTCATCTGGTTGATTTCTGATGTAATACAGATATTTCATATCTGAAATAGTAAATACATGTTTTAATAGTAAATACATGTGTGACCTTTCTTAACTAAAGCTAGAGGGGCTTATAGCAAACTGTTAGACTCCATGAATAAAGGGGTCTAAGAGCTAATAAGTTACAACTCCTATATCTCAAAAAAGTTTATAAACATACTAGCTAGCTTGAATATTCATGCTTTGATTATATGTGCTCTAATTTCTCACAAAATCTGTTCTTTCTTAGAAGATACCAAAACCTATATAGTCATACAGGTAAAAAGCTAACCAAAAAGTAGTATCTTTCTCAGTGAGCCCCTGGTATCTGCTACAAGCTGCAGAAGTTAAAAGGGTTTTCAGGAATGAGTTTCAGTTGATAGAAATTGCTCAGAAAGTGTTTCATAGTAAAAAGGGCACATAATAAAATTATAGACAAAAAATGAGAATAGTGATGCCGGCAGCCTATACAAATAAAGGACAGTAGGGAAGGGACATTTAAAAAAAATGTCCAGGGGGCGCTGGAGAGATGGCTCAGTGGAATAAGCTCAAGGGCCTGCATTAAATCGCTGATTCCGCCAAAAAATAAAAAAAGACTGAAAATGCTGGTTTTATGGGCCAGGGAGATGGCTCAGTGGAATAAGTGCTTCCCAGGCAAGCACAAGGGCCTCAGTTCATTCCCCGGTTCCAAAAAAGAAAATGTCCAAAGCTGCTAGAGAAAGAAAAAAGAAAGTGTTTATTATAGAATCAGAGAAAGTTTCAGACTGATAAGATCACTGGTCTTCACCTCTCAGCCTAAAGGAACCCATGTTAACTGCCAATATAAGGAAAAAGCCTGTTAGACATTTGATAGAAGCTCATGCAGATTTGTTGGTAGTTACGCAGCCAGTGGCCCCACTTGGCAACTGGAGAGTACCTGGTGTTTTCCCTATTTCTGGCAATTCATGTGCCCCAAGTAATAATAGAATTGATGAGACATAAAAGGCCAGCTTGTTTGAGACAATATGCACTGGCCATGAAAGATAAAAAAGAGATTAAACCTCACATTTAAGAGATCTCTGCTAACGGACCTACAAAAATTTCTAACTAGTGTTGTCATGTGCTGGGTTCCTCTGGACCCTATCTTTATCATTTTCATGGGAAGTCATTACTGTCTCCTTGGTAAAAATCCTTTGTGACTATATTCATGATTATCCCGTTGACCTCATTATTTGGCGTATGCATGTTTAATTGTTTCTTTGATTTTGTCTCCTCCAGACTCAAAGCTATACGTCCACCCAAGAGAAAAATGCCTGAGGGCCTTTAGATAGAACCTCTGGAGAGTATCTTTGACTGCAGGTCAACAACTAGGGCCCCTTTCAGCCCGAAAAAGCTAGAGCAGTCACTGCCCATGCTTTCCTCATGGCAGTTTGGGTTACTTCTTCCGAGGGGGGAATGTTGCAGGCAGTTAATTAGATAGAAATAGTATAGGCAGCCAGCCAGGGCCAGGCCCTGGAAGAAGACAACACAGAAGACAAGATACCTTACAAGTGTGGGAGGGACGGATGCTCCCGCTGTGAGCCAGACCTAAAGACCAAACAAATGCTAACATCCTTAAAGATTAGCATCCTGGATTGATCATTGAGAATGCCAGAAAAAATCACTAGCTGATGGCTACCAGATAAGGTCCTGTTTTACATTTATGCCCCCTTCTATGTGACTCACTTCCTCGTTTGGTCCTGGACTTAATCAATTTTACACGAGCAATGGTGTTTATAATCCCATTTGTTGAGCATAGTTTCGTCCCACCTCTTGTCCACCTAAGCAAGTTCCCATTCTCTCCACCTTAGCCCCCACATGGTTTTACACTATAAAAGTCCCTGGAAGAAACAGCTTCCTTGGGACAACCTGCTTGGGTCCCCATCCCCACCCCTCTCTAGGACAGGAGCTTCCTTTCCCTCAATAAATATATTCTGAACATAAAAAAATAAATAAAAATAAAATAAAACTTAAGAGCTAATATAAGTAATATATGCATAAAGGAATTTGCCTATTAAAGTATTAGTGTTCAAAAAAGGTAGAGGGTTCAAAATTATCATTATTATTTATGTATGTGGTACAGGGTCTCACTATACAGCTAGAAGTCATTCTCCTGCTTTCAGCCTCCCCAGTGCTGGGATCAGAGGTCTATGCCACTATGCTGGGAGGATTCAAAATTAATAAGCAAAGTATCTATCTTATGTTAGCACAAAGAACAGGAAATAAATCCAAAGAAAGTAGTAATGAAAATAATAAATGGAAAATCTGTATTATTAAGATAAAAATGAGCTATAACATATAGAATCTGTGAATTGGTAAGATTTTTCTAAATCTATGGTCAGTGTAATTAAGGAATAAAAAAAGCTAAAATAAAGGTGAATGAAAAATAAATATAAATAAAAAGGGGGCATACTATACAGTACAGAAGTAAAATTGGTGAGTGGATACTATAAGTTTTGTGATAATAATGTGATGTTTTCCAGGAGATGGATATAATTCTAGAAATATGACATTAAAAGTGATTTTACTAATGATAGACATATTAATATCCTTGTAACCATCAAAAAATTACACTTCAAAACCTTCCCAAAAAGAAAATCACAAGTTTAATTCCACTCTGTAAGAATAAATTAAATTTTCAAGGATCAAAGAGTTCTAATATTACAGTAGCTCTTCCGGAGAACAAACAGGAAGGATTATTTGTTAACTTACTTTTTTAACAAAGCTAGAAAAACCGTGAAACCAAAACCAGACAAAAGCAGTGATAAAAAGTAACAGTGGAAGCTAATCTCAATCATGAGTGTCGGTCCAGTAACGCTAAACAGATTACGTCCAAGCAAAATGGACCAGTGGATATATTGGAAGAGGTAATACACCACGTTGACTTTATCTCAGTAATGTTGGATTGGCTTACTATTAGCAATTACATAATAATGTTCACTGTCTTAACATTTCAAGGAAACAGAATTTGTTAAAGAAATTGGCAAAAGCACTTGATAAATACCTTACACACACTTATACTCTCAACAAATTAGGAATAGAAGAAAACTTTTTGCCGTGGGGGGGGGGGAGAGCTGAACCGAGGATTGAACTCAGGCCTTGCCAGGCAAGTGCTTATTCCACTGAGCCATCTCCACTGCCCCAGAAAGAAAACTTCTTTAATCAATAAAGTGAATCCACAAAAATCTCAGACTAATGTTAAACTTAATGGCATAACAAGAAAGAGATAAATGCATAATGCCTGAGAAGGAAAAAATAAAAGCCATGATTATGTATAGCAAACCCAAAAGAATACACAGATAAATTACTAGAATTAGTTAGCAAGATTGCTTGACACAAAATTAGTGCACAAAAACCAATTGCATTTCCCCAGAAAATATGATTTAAAATACTTTTTACTAGGAAAAAATACTACATCTTAACTAAGACATAAAGATTACTTAGAAGTACTAACTGCAAGGTTTCATTGACAAAAATAAAAAAGGACATTATTGGCGACATAACCTATGTTTTTTTTTTTTTGAAAATAAAACTTCATTGGAAAGAAAACCTTCTGTCGGAGAGGGACAGAAGGGGGATCCAAGTGGGTTGCCTGGGGAAGCTGTCTCTTTTAGGGACTTTTATAGGGCAAAACCATGCAGGGTTAAGGTAGAGAAGAAGGGGTCTCGCTTAGGTGGATGTGAGGTGGGACAAAAGTATGGTCAACCGATGGGATTACAAGCACCATTGCTCAGGTAAAGTTGATTAGGCGCAGGACCAAATGGGAAAGCCAGCCACAGAGTAAGCAGGCCTGAATAGGAGACTGGGTCTCTTCCCCTCAGGGGGTTGGGCCAGTGACTCACTTGGGTCTTTTCAGGTGATTGCTATCTATTTAGAATATCAATCCCTGGTGATACTCTTTTAGCATTTGTTTGGCCTTTAGGTCTGGTTCACAGCAGGAGCCTCCATCATTCCTGGAGTTGCTGGCATCTTGTTTCCTGTATTATTACTTGGGCTCCAGTGAGAACTGGAAGTTCCCCTGACTGTCTATCTCTTGGCTCTTTAAAATTAACTCTTATTGATTTCCAAATGCAATGGCAGCTTGTAATGTTTTCTGTCTTTTTTTAGACATCAAAGCTTGGTTTAAGATTAACATGACATCTTTTTAGTCTAGTTTATAAGTCTGAATAAATCCTCTAAAAGACTTATGTACTTATCAGGGTCATCTAAGGCACATGAACTCTGGAAGTTCCAAATTGTCTTTTTTTAAAAGGATATTGTCCTTGAAAAGCTTGCACAGATTCAGCTATGAATGGGTGTAGCCCTGTAGAGGCCTGGATTACAGCAGTCCACACCCTCTAGACTAGAAAGGCAAACAGGGGAAACCTTACTTTCAGTAATGGTGGTCAAGACTGTGCTTACTGCTGTCCTTAGGCTCTAAGACAGTGATGCCTCGGGCACCTGAACTGCCTGGTTCTCCTGTTGCTCACATCCACACTCCCAAAACTTTATTAATTAACAATATCTTTTTTAATACAAACCAAATCTGAAGACATTTTTACCATTTTCCTTTTTACATCATCTTTCCAGTTATAAAGTAGCATCATAATTGATACTTTCCTCTGCATTCCATGTGGATTAAACGTTTCTTTTTCAGCATGGAACAATCAAACATCTTCTGGTGCTTAATGAAGCACACTCTAACGGAGTAAGAGACTTTAACTGTGAGATCCCTATATCTGGAATACAATAAGAAACTTTAGGGCGTTCCCCTTCCTTATTTCTAATCAATTCCTCTCCCAAGGCATCCCTTGAGTAACCCTCCCCAGAGCAGGTGGCTGCTACCATTGGAGACAAGGGAGGCAAGGTCCCACCAGCCTACCCACCCTCGAACTGGTGTGGATTCTTATCTCCTGAATGTCTCACAAGCTCGTCACTCTTACTGACCATTTGTGAATATATTACAATTGGTCTGATGACCAGAATAGCTGCAGAAGGAAGCATAACTACAGCATAAAATGTCAATTAGAATTGAGCAACCCTCAGGCTATAAATGTTACTACTAGAGATTGATAGAACAATTGCCTGGAGGGATTTGACCCTGTGCACTACTGAGCCAATCTCCAGACATTTGATTACCATCTGATCGCCTAGGTAAATATTTTTAGCAACTGGACAAGATTTAACCTTGAAGCTCACAGGTGAAATTTATAGTTTTATCAAGCAATTACATTTTACACGTTGGTTAAAGACAATACAGCTGGCAAAAATCTTACTCTTAGTTAACACATAAGGCACAGATATAAATCACTTTTCCCTGATAACCACTATTATATGTTGTCTCAGCCTAATTTCTGAAAGAGTAACTTATTAACTTATTCTACTGAAAAGCTCACGTAAAATTCCTAGTTTATTAGGGAAAAGAGAGAAAAAGTACAGTAGGTAAGTGGAAATCTTTCAGTGGTCAGGAGCCAATTTCCACCAAGGAACCTTTGGGTTTGGCGCCTTCTCCCCTCAGGCATTTTCAATTTCTTTTAGCCCACACAACCAGAGATGTCTCCAGAAAGGAATTCAGCAGTTTCTCTGGTCAACATTCCATTAGCCATAGGCTTCCATGGGGATTCACCAAAGAACAGCTGGGGAATCCTGTCCTCTGCTTTAAAGAGTGGCAGGTGCTCTAAGCATTTACAGGCTGGCAGAGTAACCACTGTTTGTCTAAGTTCTATAAGGGATAGTTAAAAGCCTGAATAAGATCACTTAGCTTTAAAGTCCACAGCTTATCTCTTATGTACCTAAATGATAACCAGGCCTGAGAAAAGATTGAATCCTCCCTCACACTAAATGTGTTTTGGTCCCATAAGTTGTGCTGCTTTTGGAGATAGCTCCTTCTGGTGTCACCCAGAAGTCGGTTCTCTCCACTGTGTCTCAGGTTTAGCCTCCCGAAGGAGACCTGCCCAGAACACTAAGCCGGGACATGGCTTTTATATGTGTTCTCCTGGACAGGCATAGTCCTCTTTGTCTCATCTGACCCAGAGATGGGGTATGTGTCCTTTTTCTAAAATGACTTTCCTTCGGTGTTAACAAATGCTTCATTTAGCTAGAACAGTCAGAGTTTTCCCAACTTTATATGCCTCTAAAAAGGAAAGTACAAAGTCAAAAGAAGGAAACTGAAACAGCAGGCCTGACATTCCCTCCAGCATGTAGAGGGGGAACAGAACCAGTCAATCCCAGTGAAACCTGTCCTCCAAGTCTTTAAGAACGGTTGCCGACCTAATGTCATTTAACTGGCAAAAGGAGTCCCATGTTTCATATACAGGCATGTATGTTTCCTAAGCCTGAGCTATATTTACATTTTACAATTTACATGAAATCTACTAAGAGTCTTACTAACTTCACTCCCTCTACTGCTATTGTCTAAATTCAATCAAGGACTACCAGTATATTTAGCATCTAGTTCAAATGAAACATATACAAGTACACAACAGTCATAAAATGTCCCGTTAAAGAAGTGTCATAACCTTATAACATTTCCATGTTTTAACTTAGATTTACTAACATTTTGACCAACATTTTAGCAAAATCATATGAGAGAAATCATAAGCAGTTGTAAGCAATTTTAACCGTACTATGAAGCAAAACTATGTAAGGCAAAATATGCATAATTATGAGTAATGGGCAAAGACATATAAACAGTTGAAACATAAAAATGTGTTACCTAAGCAAGTCCCAATTCAGAATTTAAAAAAGAAAAGCTCATACCTCTGTCCAATGATCTCAGTGGATGACCTCCAAATGATACAGGGAAGTAGAACTTCCAATCTGACCTGCAGGAGTTTGTGTTCTCTAAAACTGAGGAATGAATTTTAGGAACAAACAGAAGTTGAAGATAAAACTTTATTGGAAAGAAAAGCTTCTGTCAGAGAGGGACAGAACCCACTTGGGTTCCCCTCATGACCTATTCTTGAAGAGGAACATTAAATTCTATAAGGGGAAGAGTTCTCAAACTGATCTATAGTCAGTGCAAACTCAGTCCCAAACCCAATAATCTGTTTCTCCTATGAACTGATGAATAAAATTTATATTAAAAAGTAATGGCCAAAAATTGACAAGCATTTTTAATGAAAATGAAGAAAGCAGGGACTTGCCCTGCTAGATACTAGGATTTATTACAAAGCTATCATAATTAAGATTTTATCATAGTCATGTAGCAATAGACAAGGAACTACTCCATGTAAAAAAAGAATATTCTAGAACTTTTAGAAGAGGTTATTGGGCAATATCATTAGGATCTCTAGGATATATAAAAGCATTTATTTATCATGACAAAAGAAGAACAACATAAAGGAAATATAGGTATACTTTCTACACACTAAAATTAAGAATTATTCGTCCAAATACAATGTTCCTCAGTGTTCAGGACTCCCCATGGATATCAAAATCTACTGATGCTTCAGAGGCTTAGGCACATAATATTTGCATGTAGCCTTCACACATCTCTCCACACACTATGCTTTTCTAGATTATTTATAATTACCAATGCACTGTGTACACCATGTAAGTAGTGGTTATTCATATTGTTTAGGGAACAGTGACAAGAAAAATGTCTGTACACATTCAGTACAAATGAAATTTTAAAAGATGTATTTTTGAACTGGTGTGTGCTGGTTGAAACTACAGATGCTGAGAGAATGGGTACAGAAGTCCTTCTGTATACCGCAGCTGGAGTGAGAAGTCAGGAAAAACGGGGAAGGGCATGTTTGGAATAAAGTAGCTCTCAGTTATCCAGAAGGGAGAACAAAAGTCCAGTTGGAAAATGGGCAACAGATGTAAATAGGTACAGGAAAGGGAACATTTACCAAAAACCTAAAAGGAAGAGCCGGGCTATTCATAATCAGAGGAATGCACAGTATTTGCTTGAATGAGCTGCCGCCAAGCTCCCACTGGAGAGGCCAGTTGTCAACCTCAAGAGGTTTTGAGATGTTGAGATTCAGGAACTTTCATACATGACTGGCTCAGCCCTGAAGAGGTTTGCCATTGCATCGCTCTTTGGCTCATCACCTCTGCTCAAAGGCATACACCCTAAAGGTATGATTGCCTCTGCATGACTCGATAGGTGTCACCCTAAGACCACTGTTAACAATTTGTTAGCATCAGAAAAACCACCATGTACACTGACCACTGAGTAGACTGATAAGTTTATATCCATCAAATGGAATAATCTACAGTGGTAAAAAATGAATGAGCTACTGTTGCTACACTTAACATGATGAACTGCAAATATGATACTAAGCCAAGAAACACAAACTAAAAGTATACAGTGCACCCTGTGGCTTCATTTTCTTAAAGTCATAGCACAGATCTCTATGTGTGCATGTGTACCTGTGTGTGTGTGTGTGTGCATGAGTGCATGTGCACACACACACACACACAAAGCCTTAAACAAAACTGGAAATTGATTATTATTATGCACATCTATGGCAGGGGTGACACTGTGTAGAAAGACAAGGGATTTTATCAAGGAAGAGCAAAGAAGAAAATTTATTTTATTTTTTTTTTTATTTTTCTCTTTTAGAGACAGGGTCTCACTATGCAGTTCAGGCTGGCCTTAAGCTCACTTTGTAGCTCAGGCTGGGCTTGAACTCACAACAATCCTCCTGCCTCAGCATCCCAAGTTCTGGGATTAGAAAAATTATTTTATTGTTTTTTTTTAAATGTCTAAATTGTGCTGTGGTTTGTTTGTTTGTTTGAGACAGGGTTTCACTGGGTAGCCCAGACTGTCCTTGAACGCCTAGCAGTCCTCCTGCCTCAGGCTCTCAAGTGCTGGATTACAGGTGTGGGCCACCAGGCCCAGCAAAAATTTTTAAAATTTAGCAAATGTTATGATGCTAGTATTTGTTTTAATATTTTTCAGTTGTGCTATATTTAACAGTAAACCTTTTGCCAAAAGTAAATGGGAGGTAAGGGAATCAAGTACAGAAGCAAGTGTTGCATTTAGCTGGAAGGAGTGTATGGAGAAAACAGCATAACCATCTTTGCTTTTCAGACCCATGCAGCATACAGCTTGCCTTATGTCAGCCTGCTCTGCTGTGAAGCAATTCCCTTCATGAGACCAGCATCAATCCCTTGGAGGGGCAATGTCTTCATGGCCTCAAACCTTCTACTAGGTCCTACATCCTAAAGATTCTACCACTTCAACACAACCAGCCTAGGGATCAAACTTGTGACATTTGGACCTTTGGGAGATTCAGACCACATCCACACCACAGGAAGGAGGCAAACCCTGGTGTAGGTAAAGGAGGCTGGATTTACTAAGGTGGGGATAGTTTATTTACTGTCACGATCGAGGCAGTGGAGTAAATGTCTTCAAATGCAGGCAGGTTGGTAGACTTGTTAGTGAAGAAGGGAATTTATTTTCCCATTTTGCAGTGAAACAAGAAACAAAGTAATGATGGCAGAGAGGATGCTGGGAGTTTGAGGAGGGCAAAATGTGGAGAGTGCAGGAGCACTAGAAGCAACCAGGTAAATACATAGGGTCCCCAGCCCCTGAGACCGGCCAGAGACAGCGCGGCCAACTCCGCCATCCTCCTCCATCCCGCCCATGCCCGCCCAGCCAGAGACCAGCCTGAGACAGTGGCTGACTCCAGCAGCCTCCTGGTTCCCATGCCAAGCTCGCCCAGCGAGAGCGAATTTACAGGACTCACCAGGCTTCCCAGATCAGTGAGAGTGTGGTGAGTCTGAGGGAGAGCCTTTGGCTTCTTCCCACGCGCGCTACGCGGATCCCTGTCCCCAACCCCTCCAAGCCAGTGACTGGCCTGAAACCTCAGGACCCACTCACCAACACCTCCCCGGATCCCCTGACCTAAAGCCCACTGATTGAGT
>PVKA01028718.1:0-29086 GCA_004027165.1 Ctenomys sociabilis
ATTTAGTGTTTCAAGGAACCAGCTTTTTGATTCATTAATTCTTTAAAATCTTTTCTTTGATCAGTTGAATTAATTGCTGCTCTAATCTTCATGATTTCTTCCCATCTTTGGGCTCTGGATTGGTTTGTTTTTCCTTTTCTAGATGTTGGAGGTGCAACATTAGGGTGTTTATTTGTTCCCGTTCTGTTTTTCTAATGTGTGAGTTCATAGCTATGATTTTCCCTCTGAGAACTGCATTGCATCCCCAAAATTCCCATATGTTGTGCTTGAATTTTCATTGAATTGTAGATATTGTTCAATTTTTTGTTTAATTTCATCTGTGACCCATTGATTGCTGAGTAGGGTGTTGTTTAATTTTCACGTATTTAGCGGGTTTTTCTGGTTTCTTTTGTTGTTTATTTCCAGTTTCATTGCACTGTGGTCAGATAATATGCATGGGATATTTTCTGTTTTCTTGCATATACTTACGCATGACCTCTGGACTAGTATGTGGTCTATTTTAGAAAGTGACCCATGTGCAGCTGAAAAAATGTGTATTCAACTGTGGTTGGGTGGAACACTCTGTACATATCCACTGTGTCCATTTGTTTCAAGTTCTGCTACTCCTTTGCTAATTTTTTGTCTGCTTCACCTATCTTTTTGGGATAATGGAGTGTTAAGTTCTCCTGTAAAGACTGTGGTATTGGATGTTAGATTTTTCACGTCCATTAAGATTTGTTTATATAGCTGCTTTCTCCCATGTTTGGGGTGATCACATTTATTACTGTTCCCTCTTCTTCTTGTATTTTTCCTGTAATCAGTATGTAGTGGCCTTTATTTCATTTGATCATTCTTGGTTTGAAATTGAGACTGTTAGAGAAAGGGATTGCTACCCCTGCATTTTTCTGATGTCCTGGGGCATGTAGTATTGTTTTTCATCTTTTGACTTTTAGCCTGTGAACTTCTTTATGAGTTAAGTGTATTTCTTTTATATAGTATATTGCTGGATTTTGTTTCCTAATCCACTGTGCCAGTCTATTACTATTAATTGGTGAATTGAGTTCATTTACATTGAGATGCATTGATTTATGTTTCACATGTTATTTACCTGCTGTTGTTTACTTTGTCCTGTGTTTAATTGTTTGTCCTATTTAGTGGGTTCTTTCTGTTCTTATTCATGGAGTTCTGATCATTTTGATCCCTCTGTAGAACATCTTTCAGTTGTCTGTGTAGGGTTGACTTTGTTATCATGCAATTCGTAATTTTTCTTTGTCATGGAAGTGTTTCACTTCTCCATCAAACTTGAAAGGGTAGAGTATAGTAGTCTGGGCTGGAATTTGTTTTCACAGAGGACTTGAAGCACTTCACTCCATGCTCTCTCCTTGACTTAATGGTTTGTGAAGAGTAGTCAGCCTTTATTCTGATGGGTTTTCCTTTGAATGAGACCTGCTTCTTTTCTCTAGCAGCTTTCGGAATATTATTATTGTGCTGGATTTCTGGGATCTGGACTATTATATGTCTGGTGTGGTTTATTTTTACTTATTTTATTGAAGAACAAATAGCAACAAGACAGTTTGAAATCAAATTAGTAGAACAGATTCAATAATTAATATATTGCATATTGTTTTTGTAGTGTCTTTCTGTTGTACAAGGTGAATAAATGATATTCTATTTACAAACACTATTAGAGAAGATGCCTCTAATCAATGAATTAAGAGTATGTAGCTGTATACCTATCTTTTTCTTAAAGCTGAATTATAGTACAGTTTCAATAATTAATACTTTTTACACTGTTATAGTTCTAGTGGTTATCCATAGTACAAGAAGCAACAGAATATACTGTCCAAATAGTGTTAGTGCAAATTTTTCTTCTCATAGAATTATGCAAAAGTACTACATATTTATCCTAACTGTACTGTTGATAGAAAGACAGAATGGTTCTTCCTTTGTATCCCTTTGTTTTGTTTAGTCCTGTGAGAGATGAGTTTTCTATTGTTATTCAATTACTATAGGTGCTTGAATTTAGCGAAACAATCCAACACAGTCCAGCAGTCCACAATAATAGTGGGTTATCTGAAGAAGTTGTTGACTAGAGCCATTTACATCTCAGCTTATCATTATGGCCTTATTTTATTTTATTTTATTTTTTTCATTTATTTTTATTTTATTAAAATACAAATATCAATCAGACAGTTTCAAGACACCTTAACCATACAGATTCGATGAATTAATACATTGCAAACTGTTTTCATAACGTTTTGGTATTGTACAAGGTTGAAAAAGATGTGGTATTTCTATTTAATGGAGTATTATTCAGCTATTAAGAATGATAAGTTTGAAGCATTTATACTGAAGTGGATGCCACTTGAACATATACTCATAAGTGAAATAAACCAGACACACATGTGTAAATATCATAGTCTCCCTAGTATAACAAGCGAAAAGCAGAAATACAAAAGGAAACGTACAACAAGTAAAATCAATTGAGTCAGATAAGGCACGGTGAATGGCATATGCTGCAGGATACTAATCAGCTTTTCTTCTGGATGGTTAACAACCTACGATCACAAGTCAGAGTTGGAGAAATAGAAGAGCCACAAGGCCAGCCAACATTTTGGCCCTAGCCTTTTATGGCCTTATTTTATATACCTCATTTATATACTTTTCTGCTGGATGGCTAAGACCGAGATAGAGCAAGACCTATATAGCAAAAATGTAGCTTTTGTATCTCCTGAGGTCAGTCAAGTCCCCTCAGGGTTTATCCTGTAACCCTGTACCTCACTCTGTAGATGCTTTGTCAGTGTCAGTCATGTAGATGAGCCATGACCATTGCTTGACCAGTTTGCTCTCTGTGAGAGCCTGACAGAATGTTTTCTCTCCATGTGACTCTCCTTAGGCACACTATAGATCATCAGTCACATTCCTCTGTGGCTCCATAATCTCTTTGATCAAAAACTTTGGGGCACAACTGAGTTCCATGATGTTACAGTACAGGTTCTCCTATGTCCTGAGTCTTCATTGACCTTGAAAGACTAGGGCCAAAATTTTGGCTGAACTTGTGGCCCTTCCATTTCTCCAATTTTTGATCTGCAAACTTAGGTTGTTAACCATCCAGAAGAGAAGCTGATTATTACTCTGCAACGTATGCAGTTTGGTTTACCCTAACTACCTGAATAAATTCCTTTTAGTTGTTGTTATACCTTTCTATTTGTATTTCTTATTTTGCTTTCTTATATTAGGGAGAGTATATGACATTTGCACATGTGTGTTTGGCTTATTTCACTTATGAGTATATATTGAAGTGGCATCCACTTCAATATAAATGTTTCAAGTTTATCATTCTTTATAGCTGAATAATAGTCCATTGTATAAGAATCCCACATCTTTTTCAACCATTCTTTATTTGTTGGGCATCTTGGTTGTTTCCAAGATTTGGCTATCATGAATTGTGCTGCTGTAAACATAGGTACACCTGTATCACTATGATATGATGTTTTTAGTTCTTATGGGAAAATTTCCAGTAGGGAGCTAGCCGGCTTGAATGAGATTTCCAGTCCTAGTTTTGTGAGGTGTCTCCAAACTGATCTTCACAATGGTTGCACCATTGGTGTGTTTTTAAATGTGTTGAAGTTATTTGGCGTTCTGTATGCTTCCATTACCTGAATGTCAGATTGTTTCCTTTTATTTGGGAAGTTTTCTGCTATTAGTTCTGCCCATATCCTTTTTGTATCATTTGTATTGACTCCTTCTTTCTCACTGATCCCTATTAGTCTCACATTATTCATGTTTGTATTGACTTGCTCATGATGAATTATTTTTTCCTTCATCCTAGTAGTTTTTAAGAGATCCTTTCTTATCTTTTCACTACCTGCGACCGTGTTTTCAAGATCTGAAACTCTATCTTCACTTTTACTCAAATCATTTTTCAAGTGTGTGATAGAGATTTTAAGTTCCTCTATATCTCTTTGACTCTGCTTCATGTGATCTATTTCTTTCCTGTGTTGTTCATTGAAGGAATCCTTTTTTCCTTAAAAAAATAATCTTCTTTCTTTATTTTTTTACAGTTGTCATTCCATTCAAGAGAATTAAATCATTTATTGATTACACATGATAATGGATGATACACAACTTCAATCCCATCTATCATTGTATCTGATACCATTATTCTATTTAGATATAAAGGATGTGTCAACAATCATTTTTATAACCAGTAGGTGACTGTTTACTTGGGTGACCTTTTCAATGGTCAAATTCAGAGGTGACAGCTAACTGCCAGTTCAACTACTTCAAGGTTTCTGAAGACAATGACTTCTTTAACCATGCAATTGTAAAGAAGTTTTAAATGGAACCTGGCATCACCCTGAAGGAATTCTAACTTCACACTGTTGGGGATATTAACCAAGATGGCTTCAGAGTAGACTAACTTCACACAGCACATTTTAAAGAAGACATATTTATTCAGCGTCATGATCAGACATTTATCAATCAAAAGCATAGGTGCAAAAAAATATCTACTTTAAAACTCTTTGTTGGAATGCTTTACACTTTACACAGAACAGAAACTAAAATAACCTGTTATACAATTAGTCACAAATACAGTCTTCGAGTTTTTTGCCCATATGCATGATTATTGTCTAAAACATGCCTTCTTTGCAGCAGCTAGGCCCTGCCACCACTGTGCTTGGCTGAGTTCACAAATCTGTTGTAACCTATAGCTTCCCTGTCACTTCTCTGGCTCTCCTCTCCTGCTAAGCTTTGTTTCCTGGAAATGTTTAAAACCTTCTGCCACTGCCATAGCTACTGATGCTGCTGGAGCCATTGTAGCCACCTTGATTTCATGGTTTGGTAAAATATTGTCCCTCATCACCATAGGCACCAGAGCTCCTGCGTCCAAAGTTTCCTCCCTTCATGGGTCTAAAATTTGAAGACTGACTGCTGTAATTGCCAAATTCATTATAGCTTCCACCACCTCCATAATTGCTTCCATTATTACCAAATCCATTGTAGCCATCTCCACTGCCACCATATCCACCTCCATCACAGCTGCCACCAAAGCCACCTGGACCACTGACGTTTCCTCCATGACCGAAGCTGTCATCACCACCAAAACTACCTCTACAGACACCACCCAAATTTTCAGAACTACCTTGACCTCCTTGCCTAGATGAAGTACTAGCCATCTCCTGCTTCAACAGGGCTTTCCTCACTTCACAGTTGTGGCCATTCACAGTGTGGTATTTTTGAATGACAATCTTATCCACAGAATCATGATCATCAAAGGTTACAAAAGCAAAGCCCCTCTTTTTTCCACTGCCTCAGTCGGTCATAATTTCAATGACTTCGATTTTTCCATATTGCTCAAAATAATCTTGTAGGTGATGTTCTTCAGGATCCTCTTTAATGCCACCAGCAAATATCTTCTTTCCCATTAAGTGGACACCTGGTCTTTCATAAACGTCTCTTGAGACCACTCTCTCTGGTTCCACAACTCTTCTGTTCACTTTGTGTGACCTTATGTTTATGGCTGCATCCACCTCCTCCACAATAGCATAAGTGACAAACCCAAAGCCCCTGGAACGCTTGGTGTTTGGGTCTCTTGTTACCACGTGGTCTGTGAGTGTGCCCCATTGCTCAAAATGGCCCCTAGACTCTCATCAGTTGTTTCAATGCTCAGCCCTCCGATGAAGAGCTTTCATAGCTGCTTGGGCTCCTTGGGAGACTCTGACTTAGGCATGATGACAATTGGAAGAGAGACTGATGTTGCTTCCTCCGCAGTGTCCACCAGCAGAAAGCTATCAGTGTTTTTAGAAACAGTTATTAATTCTTTTACTACAGAGATTATTTATGATCTGATTTCTTCCATGTGTTTCTGTATTTGATTCTTTGCTTCAGATGCTATTAATTCAGAGAGTTCCTTTTATTTCAGAGGTTATTTCTTATCTGAGTTCCTCTGTACCTTTCCGCTGTTGTTTTCTTACCTCAGATGTTATTGATTTGGACATTTCAGCTGTGTGATTCCTAATTTCTTCTGTGCTAGTGTCCTCTGCACTTGTTCTGGATAGGCTTGGGAGTCTGAGATTGATTTTGCTCCTTTCCTTTGTCATTTTATATGGCACTGTCCTCTGACCCTTGGTGTAGAGCTTTGTTGCAGTTATAACTTTGCTACCTACTGATATTTGGGTACAGATCTATGAAGCTTGAATTCAACTGGTTGTACCTGGCTTGGGTTTGGCTACTGTGCTCAGCTCATTCCTACTGCAGCCCTTGGAAGTTAACCTATTGTGCCCCTCTGGAAAGATGTTCTGCTCCTAGATTAGCGCTGTGTTTCTGGCCCCTAGTCTCTCTGCAGGGACTTCAGCTTCAGAGTTTCACCTCAGGCCTGTATGCCAGGCCTGGGCTGGGTCTGGAGTGATGAATGGGCACGGGGGACCACACACTTGGAGGCTTGTGCTTGTGCTGGCTCCAGAGGGGTGGAGGAGTCCCGAGAGTGTGGAGGAAGGTCTCACTCACGTGGTGGGCCTGGGCTTGGTCCAGGGAGGTCCAGTGGGTGCAGGGGAGTGTGGATGCTCTCCCACACCCTTTCCAGGCCTGGACTTGGGCTGGCTCCAGAGGGGTGGAGGGGTCCTGAGAGTGCTGCAGATGGTCTCACTCATGGTGTGGGCCTGGACTTGATCCGGTGAACTCCAGCAAGCGCTTATTACTATTTTTGCTGATTTTTAAAAATCTATTTCATTTATTTATTTGTGACAATTGTATATTAAATTCTCCTGTTATAATTGTGGTATTGCTTATTTGATATTTTCATGTTTATTACTATTTGTCTTATATAGTCAGGTGTTCCTATATTTTAATCCATACACATTAATGATTGTTATCTCTTCCTTTTGAAATGTCCCCATAACAAGTTTGTAGTGAACTTCTTTAACACTTTTGCTCATTCAAAATTTCACTTTGTCTGCCAATAGAATACCAAACCCTGATTTTTTTCTGGGTTCCTGTTGCATGGAATATGGTTTTCTAGTCTTTAATTTTTAGTGTATGAATTTCCTTTTGAGTTAAACATCTTTCTTATACACAGAATATGGTTGGATCTTAATTCTTGATTGATTTTGCCAATCTTTTTACTTTGATGGTGGATTATGGCTACTTCCATTGAAGGTTATAACTGATACAGATTGGCTTATCTTTGTCACGTTAATTTCCTGCTGTTGATTTCCTGCTTTTCCCTTCAGTTCACTTGCTTGCCTTGCTTGGTGGTTTCTTTCTGATGTTCTTGAAATTGTGGTTACTGTTTTTTTTATTTAGTACAGGATTTACAGGGTATCACTATATAGGTCACACTCATAGTGATCCTCTTGTTACAGCCCCCCAAGAGCTGGGGTTATAGGCCTGTGCCACCATGCCCAGTCTCAACTGCCATCTCAGTGCTCCCTGGGAGCTGGACCTGCACAGTGGGCCTGGGGATTGAACCTCTGGTCCCTGTGTCTGCCTAAGCAGGCACTTTAATCTGCTGAGCTATTTGGCCAGCCTTGTGGTCATTTTTCAATCCCTATCTAAAATATGATTGGCTTGGGTTGGCTGGATGGTCATGAATTTTTTCCATTGTCCTTTGTCATGGAATTATATTTCTACACTAATTTGGAAATATAGTTTTGCAGCATACATCAATCTGAGATGTAAGTTTTTTTTTTTTTTCAGGACATGACATACTTCACTACAAGCTCTTTTATTGTTTAACATTGAAAAGCCCTCTTGTTTATTTGATTAAACAAAATAAAATGAATTTCATAGGAATAATTTTAAAGTCCAAATATGTACCAACTTTAAGGCTGTAAAGCTGATGCAGTATCTCTTTGTTACCTTCTTCAGCCTTCCTTATGGACCAGAGCAATACATTTAGAAGCATGTTAGCTAGATCAAGAGATTTTGAACAGTTTTCCTTTCTCATTGCCCGTTATGCATGTATAAATCTTATCTGATAATATTCAGTTAAGATTAACTGAATATTATCAGATAAGATTTAAAAGCAATAAGAAAGAAGGGGCAAATCATAACCAAAACAAACAAAAACCCACTGTTGCCCAAAGGTTTGGAGGCAAATCTATTTTCCCATCCACCCACTGAGTGATGGGGTGATACATGCATTGCCAGCGCAGTGCCAAGTGAAATGTGGCACAAGGCAGTTAGTACCCAGATTGTTGCAGCATGGCTTCTGCAGCAAGGGTGGTATTCAGGGGTGCATATTGTCCAAGCTCGTCTTGACTTGAGGGTTTGTGTTGCAGTGTTTGCTGTGATTCTGATGAGCTTTCTTTTATAGGTAATCTGCTTCATTTCTCTAACAGTTTTTAATATTCATTTTTGGGTTAAATTTCTGGATTCTTGATTATTATATGTCTGGTGAAGATTTATTTTGATTATGGCTACTGGGAGTTATATATGTCTCACTTTGTCCAGGTTCTGTTTCCATTCTTGGGCAATGTTCTGCTATTACTTCTGCAAATAGTTTTTTTATGTCCTTCGTCTTGACTCTTGCCTTTTTGTTGACACTTATCAATCTTACATGGTTTTTATTTGCATAATTTTGAAACTATTGCATAGTTATATCATGGTCTCTTGTTATTGCACTTCTTTTTAATGTATTTAGTACAGGTTCTATAGGGTATTACTTCACAAATGGGACTCATAGTGATCTTACTGTTTTCAGCCTCCCAATCACTGGGACTACAGGTGTGCACCACCATGCCCAGTCTCAATTGCCATCTCAGTGAACCCTGGGGTCAGGGTGAGCTCAGCATATAGGGGACCAAACCTGGTCCCTGCATCTTCCTAAGCAGGTGCTGTAATCCACTGAGCTATCTGGCCAGCCCTTACCTTGTCACTTTTGAGAGATCTTTCCTTTGGTGATTGCTAGCTTCAATCCTGTCTTCAAGGTCTGAAAGTCTATCTTTAGTTTTGCTTAAATAATTTTGTCAGTTTTCAATGGAATTTTCCCTTTTATGTATTCTGTTTCTTTTCTATATTGTTCACTCAAGGTTTCCATCATTTTTCTGCGATCCTCTATCTTTTGTCTCTCTACACTAGATATGGTTGCCATTTCTTTATTTTACCTGAGACATTATTTCTGATCTGATTTTCCTCTAGAGCCTCACAGATTTGTTTTACTTCAGTTTCCATCATTTGAGAAATTTCACATCTGTAACTTCCATTTTCCTCTATGTCATTGCTCTGGGTAGGCTGGAGGTCTGAACTTGGATTTTGCTTCCATGATATGTCACTTTTCTATTTCAAAGTTTTTAAAATGTTATTTACAGTGATGATTCTCATGAGTTTTTGTTTTAGGTATCTGTATCACTAGTATCAAGGACTCTCTAGGAAAAGTCTGTTCTTTAGGGATATCTTCTTTGTGTGGAGGTTCTAGCTTTATGTCTGTTCTAAGAGCCAATCTTCCCAATTAATTAATAGTGGGATTGATTAATTAAGAATGGATCAGTCCTCAGTCTTTTGGGGATGTTACTCCATGGTTTACCAGTATTGTTGCAGAATGGAGAACAAATGAGTATAATAGATATGGTATTCTAGCTAAAGTAGTATAATTATATAAAATAAGGCATAATAATAAGTTGAGCTGTAAATGGCTCTAGTCAACAACTTCTTTGGATAACCCACAAATACTGTGGACTGCTGGACTGTGTTGGATTGTTTCGCTGAATTCAAGCACCTACTGAATGACAACAGAATACCCATCCATGACAGGACTAAACAAAAAAAAGGGGGATACCAAGGAAGGACCATTCTGTGTTTGTACTAACAGTACAGTTAGGATAAATATGCAGTACTTTTGCATAATTCTGTGAGAAGAAAGATTTGTGCTAATAGTGTTTGGACAGGATATCCTGTCTGCTTCTTGTACTATGGATAACCACTAGAAAAATAACAGTGTAAAAAGTATTAATTATTGAAACTGTACTATAATTCAGCTTTAAGAAAAGATAAGTATACAGATACATTGTCTTAATTCATTGATTACAGGCACCTGCTCTAGTAGTGTTTGTAAATAGAATATCATGTCTGCACCTTGTACAACACAAACCACTGCAAAAACAATATGCAATGTGTTAATTATTGAATCTGTCCCAGTAATTTGATTTGAAACTGTCTCATTTCTATTTGTTCTTCAATAAAATAAAAATAAATACAATTAAAAAAGTAGTACAATTAACAATATCAAAAACAGTATGTACAGTTTAGAAACTGATAAACTGGGGAAACTATTAATTTTATGTCTTAGACAATAGGATCAAAGTCTATAGCTGTGTAACAGAACTGATGATGAATAGGAGCTTGTGTGCAAAGTGTTTCCCTTTGGTAGAGTGCTTCTACCCTACAGAGGGGAAGTTTAAGAAGGACAGTGTGTAAAATAAAGATAACGGGAAAGGAAGTAGAAGCAAGGCTGGAAGGCAAAGGATGATCACGCAAGCTTTGGGGAACTAGAGAAGAGGGTAGAAAAGAAGGAATGAAGGAGTAATGAAGGACTTATCTGAGCTTGGTCTCTGGATTTGGGATGAGATCAATTTCCTGTGAGATTGGATTGGTTTCTTGTGGCTGGAGCTCTTCACCCTTGAGAAAAGAATGGGAAAATGAGAAAAAAATCAATAAAAAAGAAAAGAAAAAAGTAAAAGAAAGCAAATAAGAAAAGCAAAATATAGAAGATGGAATTAAATTAGATTTTGAAAAGGAGTGGCTCACCTGCTTGCCTCTTTTCCCTGTGTCTTTGTACAATGCTGGTTCACCCATTGTACCACCCATTCTACCACCCAATGGTTGCCACCCGTGGGCTCATATTTCAGACTTTTTTTCTAACTTGAAGATTTATTTTTGTAACTTTATGAAACAGAGAAAACGACACACTCTCGGGGAAGTGTTGTGGAGAACAGGCCCTGGTGAGTCGTCATGATAGCCCCTGAAGTTGAGGCCTGCCTAGGAGAGCAGCACACTGCCATGAGGCATAGGGGACAGCTACTGTCTGAGGCTCGGCAGGCCATTTCCTCGCCATTCAAAGATGCTATAGGTTCTAGTCATAAAAGTCCTCCAGCTCATCGTGATACAAGTCCCACTCATCCTCAGAGCAGTCAGCTTGTCGTCCCCACCTGTAGCCAAAAGCATAAGCAACATGTCACCCAGCTCAAAGGTGCCAACTTCCTTTTCATCGTTGTCAGAGGGGCTGCTGTTCTCTCTTTCCTCAATGAGCTCCCAGAAGTGGTTCCTCCATTGGTCCCGGTATCTGCTTGATGTTCCCACTTTCTGTCTGTGTGGCTCCTCTCTACAGCCATCAGGGTACATATGCTTGTAAAAACAGTTCCCTCCAAATGGGCAGCTCCCATGGCCTTCATCAAAATACCTGCATGCCTTGTTGTTCATTGCCTCCTTGCATTTCTAAATGAGTTTTCTGCTTCTCTTCTTTCTCCTCCCCCCAGTACTCACTTGGAATGACAAAGTTAGATGTGATGTGACATTCGGGGCAGGACTTCATGATCTTGCTCTCAAATTGCTTAGCACTCCTCCACTGGAGAATACACTTGACACAGTAGGTATGGCTGCAGTTGGAGAGGGTGCCATAGCGGCGCTCACTGGGGTTGGCTTTCTCATACACCACTTCCATGCAGATGCCACATGCCATGTCTTTGCTGTACTGCATGGCAAGGGACAGTTCCATGTCCTTCTTGTGGGCCTCGTTGCATCATTTTATGTGCTGGGACCTCTGGGCTGTATCCACCTGGTTCAGGACCTGCAGCCCACACATGTCGCAGGCACCACTGTGCAAGTACATACAGTTCTCCTCATAGTGGCGCTCTTCCATGGCGGCATAAAGGCACAGCTGCTTCTTGGTGTCCACTGAGGCTGGCTCCTTCTCAGACTCCACCTTGGGCACCGGGCCCTGAACGGTGCCTCTGCATAGGCAAGAGGCAGTGCAGCTGCAGTAGTGCTGTCTAGGCACAAACTCGATGACGTTCACCCAGTCCTTGGACCCTGCATCCACCGCGGTGAAGTTCCTGTTTGTTGACTCAGCTTCTCCCAAATTCATCTCCACAAGTAGTCCAGGGAGAGAAGACAGACTTGAGGCAGCAGTGAAGGATGGTTTTACAGTTAAATCAGTTGCAGCTGCTGCTTCCAGTTTCAATGGCTTGCTGTGCTCTTATCTGCAGCCGTCTCCACGCACAGTACTGTCGCTGGAAATACTTGCACACTACACCATAGGGACTGTCAGAGAGGTCATGTGAGTAGCGACAGTTATCTCCTTCCTTACCCCGTGCATGAAATACCGCGCTTCCCCACTCAGGAACATGTTCTCACTGCTTCCTGCTGTGGCTGCTGCTGTACTCAGGCAACAACAGGGCAGTCAAAGTCTCAGGGACCTTTTGCTTCTCTGCAGGTGGTTCGGAAGCAACTTTCCTTTTTCTTTTTAACTGCTTTGCTAGCTTTGTTGTAGGCAGCTGTTCCCTAAAGATAAACGTTTGGGATTGATGATTACCTTGAGTAAACCAGCCATATTTCAGACTTTTTCACCCTGCTAGTCTCCCCTGTCCAATGTGTGTACCCCAGTTGGGGGTCTTACTATGGGGCTGGAATTCCCCCAGGTTACCTGGTTCCACTGATAGAGGAGAAAGGACCAGTCACCTGGTTGCAGAATCCTGGCTTCTTCCCGGGGTTGTTGCCAGTTCCTGTGATAGTGAGTCTTATACCTTTGATATAAGTATACAATGTATGTTAATTGGCATTTCCTAGCAGCTCTTCCTCTTCATACTGTGTTTGTCTTAATTACTCTTTACTCATTGCTGGGACAAATACCCAATGCTCAAAATGAAGGAAGGAAAGGTTTATTCAGTTCACAGTTGGTGGAGGTTTCAGTTCATATCCACTGGCTACAAGGCGAGTGACAGCAGTTCATGGTGGAGGCAAACAAGCCTCTTTCTTCCTTCTAGGCTGACTGCAAAGACCCTTGCTCCACCGTGAAGGTGTGATGGAAGGTGTGAAGGTCGGTTGGTCGTAGCTCCTCCAAAGACTAGGACTTCTCCATGGAAACCGGGCGGGGGCTGGGCAGCAGGAAGCCTTCCTCAATTCCTTTATATACACTTTTTGTGCTGAGTCCCTAGGGTTGAAACAATCACACCCCAGTGCTGGCCCAATAGCACCTCAGGTTAGGTTCTGCCGGCCTGCAGAGCTGGGCCCCCACAGCAAGAACTGCTGGAGCTGATTCAGCCAAGTTGACACAGTGTATCAACTAACAGTTTCCTTTTGCCTGAGAACAGCCTGGGCTCTGACTGAGCCTGGGCTGCTGTACACTGTTCCACTTTATAGTCAGCACACAACAGCATGACTGTGACAGCATTCAGCAGATATGTGGGCCGCATCTGTGATTTGTTCACATCTATGGATGTCAAATGCAAAGTGCATTTGTATCCATGTAAGGTCATAATTCAAATGTTTATAAGTTGAGGACTTACTCATTTATAGGCTCAATGAAGAAAGAAGAAACAAAACTAGAGAAAAAGGAAATGTGGCAGTGTAGTTAGAGCCCAGAGCTGAAGGAAGCTGCCACTGCTTGAACTGGAAGGGCCCACAGTGCCCACAGAAAAACAGGCAGGTACAGAAATAAGAGTCACAGAAAGAGTGAGCAAGGGTGAAGGAGGGAGGAGAGAAGCAGACAGGCATCCAGCCTCTCTGTGACAACACTGAGTCCAGGAAGAAAATGCTCTGCGTCCTTGCCTTCACCTGCAGGACATTCAGCTACTGGAGACATCAGTCATGCTAAAATGGCTTGTCACATTGGGTCTATAGTAAATCTTCTCTCGTGGCCCTTCTTGTGTTCCTGCCACCTCCCTGGGTGAGGAGTGAACTGGTCATGAGTGGGAGAAGCAGGAGCCCTTGCTTGGCGGGAGAGAAGTCTGAAGCAGTCCCGGAAGCAAAGGCACAACCACTCTTGCTCTCAGGGAGATTCAAGAACTGGGTCCAGAACAGGGCATAAGGGAACCCATTGAGGATAGAAGAATGGAGGAGTGGGTAGTGGCAGTGTCAAGGTGGAGAGAAGATACTTCTTTTTTCACCAGGAAAATGCAACTGGAAAATCCCACAGTGCCTTAGGAATCTGTGGCTTGGAGACAATTCTTGATTGGCACAATGCTGAGTTCCTCGTGGGGCAGAAAGCCATGGTCTGCCACAGTAGGATACTTTTCTTGCCCTTGTATGGGTCCTGAGCTCAGGGAAGGAAAGTGTGATCGTAGGGCCCTCCTCAGTTGTGCTAGCATAACTAATAGCATATGCTAATGATTTAAGTGAGGGTAGACTTGACAGAAAGTTAAGGGAAAGGGGTATCTAGAGTCGAATGATTCTTTCCACATTCTGAAAGAGAGAGGTGGAGGATCAAGGAGATGGAGAGACTTAAACATATTGACTAGCTCTGGAGCAATGAGTAAGAGCAGTGAAATTGTAGTAATCAAGGATCGGGGACCTGGAGGAAAGGGTAAGGATAGGTCTGTAATACATCTTCATTTCTCAGACGCAGAGGAAAAAAATCACACGTACATGCGTGGGGAAAGAAAAGAAGCAGAGTACGCATGCTGTCGTAATGAGGGGATAGTGCAGGAGGCACCCCAGTGCCCTACCCACGTGGACATGCTTGGAGCTCCGGACAGAATCTCTGCCTTCCATATTCTTCATCATCCAGCCCAACACCAAGTGTGACATTGTAAGGAATCATTGAGTCTTGGTCAAGAGTGTTGTGCATGGACTATATTCTAGTTTATGTTGTCATTTTTCAGTGTTGGAAGTGGGACTCAGGGCCTTGTACATGCTATACAAGTTCAGTTCTCTGCCACTGAGCCCCACCCTACACCAGGCCTCACATTCTATAGCAGTCTCTCTCCATATTTTCAGGAGTGCCGTGTCCCATTGTGTACACACAAGGACATACAATCGACCAGGAATCCCAGCTGAGGCCAGGGCAGGGCAGGACCCAGATCTGAATCTGACTCTTCCTTAGGATAGGCAGGTACTCAGCTCTTTAGAATGTTAGCAGGTCCCCAAGGCCTGTTAAAGCCCTGTGACTCCCCGGGACTGACACTGGGCAGGGAAGGCATTAGAAAGAGTGTCCGTCCCATGGCAGCCTTGCCCTGAGCACTATGGGGATGACTTCTCTTAGCCCCACACGACATTATCAGGCTGTGTTGGTGCAGTCAGAGAAAACAGCCCCAGCAGGTCATGATTGCCTTGATTCTCAGGCCCTTAGTGGGGACAGTTTTGGGTCTGTGTGGCTCAGCTGGCTGCTCAGAGAGACTCTAAATCCTAGAATATGCAGCCCATCCCTAGATGGTGCTCACAGATTCTGCCTGGCACAGTTACATAGAACTATTTTTCTTCTGGGAATCAGTAAATTTTCACTAATTTCCCCAAACATTACCAGAGACTGCTTCCTTAAAATACAAACATATACAGTATGTTCATCATTTAAAATATCATTTCCTTAATGAATGAAAATGTGCTCTGGCTGTTTCTTTCGAACTGTGAACAATTAGAGAATAGCACATTTCATTTTAGAAATAAGTACTGTTAGTGATCATCATAAACATGAGATTGTAGGGATAATTAAATTAGGCTAATATACTAGTTTCTTCGCTAATCGCTGATGATCCAGCGGCTGTAATAACTATGATTTGTCATGTCAGGCCCACCGGTGGAACCCATGGTAATTGAGACGGGCTCTGGCTAATGAGCCTGCAGATCGCATTCTTAGGTTGAGTCAAAACACCAACTTCCAATACGCAACTTCCTAGTGGATCTTTTTGGAAAGGACATAATATGGAAAGCCTCCAGCTGCATTTTGAGGTGCTTGAAGAAGTTCAGGGTGTTCTCGCCTGGTGGACACCTGTGTGTGAATGTATGTGGTGAACAATGTGTGTCTGTATTTGGCATGTCTCTCACAATGGTCTTGGGGGTGGCCCTGTGCTCACTTTGCATGTGGCAGTGGCTTTGCATGATTCAGTGGCATCTCGTGTTTTACACCACACAATCTCTTCAACTCAGTGCTCCTGTACTTGCCTGTACAGGCAGCAGTAGATGATGTATGTGTTCAGCTTGATTGCGCTAGGATGAATGATTCCTCCATCTCTAATTCTAACACATTATAAACTTAAAAGTAAGAGCCTAAACTGTAAAGTGCTAGAAGAGAACATATGACAATGGGCTGGGCAATGTTTTTTTTGCAATGAACACAAGCACAGACAACAAAAGTGAAAGTAGACACATGGAACTGGTTTAAGCTTAGAAGCTTCTGCACAAAGAAACAATCAGATACAACTTATAGAGTAAGAGAAAATATTTGCAATCCTAATTCTGAAAAGGGTTATACTCAAAATATATAAAGAACTCAAACAACTTAATAGGAAGGATACAATCCAATTAAGAATGAGGAAATGATCTGAATAGGCATTTCTCAAAATAAGACTTATGAATACCCTACTGGTGTATGAGAAAGTGCTTCAAACCATCAGTCAACAGGGAAATGCAAATTAAGACCACAGTAAGGTATCACTTTACAACTGTTAGGATGACTTATAAAAAGGAAGACAGTTAAGTGCCAGAGAAAATGTGGAGGAAAGGGGCTCTTGTGCATTGTTGATGGGAATGTATATTAGAATAGCCACTGTAGAAAAAGTAGTATGGATATTTCTTTTTTCCCATCATCAATATTTATTGAGCATTTACAGTGTACTAAGCAAAATAAAACACTCAGAAAACATTGTCCCTGCTCTTGAGGAGCTTACATTTTAAAAGGAAAAAAAACAGTATGGAGACTCCTTAAGAAACTAGGACTGGAAATCCCATTCAAGCCAGCTATACCCCTACTGGGAATTTTCCAAGAGGAACTGAAAACATCATATCATAGGGATATATGTGTACCTATTTTTATAGCAGCACAATTTGTAATAGTAAAATCTTGGAAACAGCCAAGATGCCTGTCACATGCAGAATGGTTGAAAATGGTTGAAAAAGATGTGGTATTTTTATACAATGGAGTATTACTGAGCTGTAAATAATGATAAACTCAAAACCTTCATATTTAAGTGGATGCCATTTGGAGACATACTTATAAGCAAAATAAACCAGACCTACATGTCCAAATATTGTATAGTTTCCCTAGTATAACTAAAAGAACAACTGCAAATAGAAATGTATAGCACAATTAAAAGGAAAGTGAGAACTTGAGGATTGGACAATGAGGAGGGGGCAAGAAGAAATGCTGAGAAACATGACAGAGGCAAGACCATTCACTTTCACATACTAGATGGGTAAGACAGTGATTCCGAGAAACATCAGGAGATTTTTGAAACTAGCAGTTAAGTGGTAGGATTCTCACCCCAACTGACTATATATGCTGATACCTGTGAACCAAACAACTGCACTGAATTTAACAAAGTATAATAGAAGGGTCACACTCCAAATGCCTGTCATTCTGGTCTTCTAAATATGTACTTCTTGTCATGACATACCAGCTATTACTATACTGCCCTTTCTTAAAGTGTAGCAAATGAAAAATAAGACAAAAAATGTCCCAAGACAGTCATGCTTCAATGCTACTACGCTGTAATGGATGGATTTCTAAATATCTATGTAAATATATGTAAATGTTCATCCCCATTTTTAAATTTTTTCTTCTTCTTCATATTCTGTACAGACTTAGAGTTTAGTATCTCAATACTTGATGGAAAATACATGTTTTCTAATATTTAGACTAATAGCGTGGGTAAACCGAACTGCATATGTTGCAGGGTAATAATAAACTTCTCTTCTGGAGAGTTAACAACCTAAGTTTGCAGATCAAAAATTAGAGAAAAAGAAAGGCTGCAATGTCAGCCAATATTTTGGCCCTAGCCTTTCAAGGTCAGTGAAGACTTAGGACATAGGAGAACCTGTACTGTAACATCATGTAACTCAGTAGTGCCTCAAATTTTCTAATCAAGAAGATTATGGGGCCACAAAGTAATGCAATCGATGATGTATAGTCCACCTAAGGGGAGTCACATGGAAAGAAAACATTCTTTCACGCTTCCACAGAGAGTAAATTGGTCAAGCAATGGCTATGACTCATCCACAAAGCTGACACTGACAAGGGATCTACAAAGTGTGATACAGGGTTACACGATAAACCCTGAGGGTACCTGAATGACCTTATCTGACAGAAAAGTTACATTTTTTGTTATATATGTCTTGCTTTAACTCTGTTTTAACCACTCAGCAGAAAAGTATAAAAATGGAGGTATATAAAATAAAGTCATATTGATATAATGAGCTGTGAATGGCTCAAGTCAACAAATTCTGTGGATAACCCACTTCTATTATGTACCACTGATCTGTGTTGGATTTTTTTATTTAAAAAAATATAAAATTAGCCATCCATGTTTTGAAAATCTGTAACATATGTATCATTGTGCATTACCCTGTTTATGTCATTTTTTCTCTTTGCTTCTGCATCTATTTTTCACTCTTCAAATTAAAATACAAATAAATAAATTAAAAAAATAAAAGGAAAAAAAATACACCTCTTTTAAAATGGCAATTTTGTTTGATGTTTTCTGTAAAGTACTGAGGAAGTATTCTGCAGGGTGAGCTTTGGGTATAACTTAGCCCTATCATTATTTAGAGAAGAGAGAAAGAGAAAGGATTTTAAAAGCAGATAATAGCAGACTGTTCAGGGTGGGACAGGGGGGTACATGGAGATAAATAAGATCTCATCAGCTAAGGAGAGACCACTGCAGAGCAGAGGATGTAGGGAGCAGCTCATGAGACGCAAGCAGGGGAAGCAGGTATCTTAGACGTCGAGTGGAGCCAGAAAGATCATGCAGCCTTTTCCCAAGCATGTGGCCACCAAATAGGAATGGTTGGTGAGAAGACAGAAGGCTAAAAAAGGTCATCTTGTGTGCCCGACAAAGAACAAAGGTTCAAAATTGAAGGCAAACTATAAAGAGTATCAAGAAATTCTTAAAAACCAAAAGTAATCTGGAAGCTACTTTCTCTACAGCTTTTCATGTAACTTAGCTTTTTGATTTCCAACTTCTCTGAAGGAAATTTTATTTCTTGGAAATTTATTTCTTATTCCCTCTTGGCAGCTAATGGGCTTTTTCCAAGTTTAAAAGCAAAATTTATCATAACAAAAATACTAGTAGTAAAACTAGCATTTTCAACCATGTCCCATATTTCCTCACTTCCCCCCAAAAATAATTGATATAAAAAATTTTATGATGGAGGGGGAGATTGGAAAAAAAATTAATGTATTCCATTTAAAATTTTGGTATATGGCATTTTCTAACTTAGGAAGCCACAATGTTCTTGACCTATCATGATATCGGGTAGCACTAACTGTAAGTTTTGTGCATGGAGATTTCTTAAACAACTAGAAGTGAAACTCACATGACCCAGCCATCCAACTAATGGAGTCCAAAAGACATGAAACCAACAAGTTAAGACACATCTTTGCTGCCATGTGTATCAAAGCCCAGTTTCTAACAGCCAAGGGATGGAGTTGAACTGAGTATTCATCAATTGATAAATGGATTAAAATGTATGTATATAAAGTGTCATAGTATTGGACAAAAGAACAAAATCCTGGCATTTGCAGCAACATGGATACATACCAAGGACAATATGTTCAGTGAAATAAGGCAAATACGAAGAGGCAAGTACCACACATCACTTACATGTGAACTTTTGAAAAGTCCAGTTTTAGAAGCAGAGATTTAGCAAGGGATTGGGGTAAAAGGTTGAGTTTAAAAATATGCAAAATTTCAGTTAGGTAGGAGGAATAGATTCAAGAGCTCTATTGTATAACAAGGTAAGTATAGTTAATAAGTATGTATTCTAAAAAATTTAAAGAAATTAAAGTAGACTAATAAGTGAAGAAACACTGCTCATGCATTGAAAGAAGTCAGTTCTGCTTAAATTGATCTAGAGTTTTAGGATTTCCTATATGAATCCTAAAGATTCATAGAGAGGCACCATGTAATTGAGCTTAGCTTTGCATCTGTGTGGGAGGGCCCAGCCCCTCCCACATGTAATTGAGCTTAGCCTTGCATCTGTGTGGGAGGGCCCAGCCCCTCGAAGAGTGAAAACAATTTTAAAAAACAATAAGGTGGGATAAATTAGGCTAACCAGTTTAAAGACCTTGGCGTGGCTATCACAGTGAAGATGGAGCACAAGGTGGAGGAGCAGACACGCAGATCAACGAAACAGAAGAGAAATCCCACAAAGAAACCCACAGATTGAAAAGCAGGTTATAAGTAGTATGTCTTTTACACCAACCACTGTGACCGGAACTAGTGAACATCCACAGGGAACAAAACAAAACAAAACAAAGCAAAATAAACACAGCAAAACAAGAAAAAACCTTGAACCAAGCCTCACATTTATACAGAACGTAATACAATTTGGGCCATAGCTTTAAAGGTAAAGGTAAATATTGTTTTATGTAAAACAATAAAAGCTTTTGGAAAGAAATAGGTTCAAAATGTTTAGGACCTAGGACAAGGCAGTTGTTAGACTTGCATCAAGAACACAATCCATGAAAGGAAAAATGAAAATATTTTGCTTTGTGAAAGTCTGTGGAAAAGGGTGATATATAAGCTCCCACTGGGTGGCTGTACTGTGTGTCTGAAATGTATGCGTCGAAAGTGCACAAGGTGTAAATTCTAAAGTGTGTAAGCACCTAGAATATATAAAGCTCAACCTTCCACAGCACAAGCTGAACTATTCTATTAAGAGATGGCAGAAGCATCTCGCCAAAGGGGTATACAGATGGCAGCTGAGTACTAGAGAAGAGTTTGCCTTTATTTAAGTCAAAAAGAAACTGTAAATTAAAGCTATAATAGCTGGGGTGGTGTGCAGGAAGCCCAGCACACAGGGGGCTGAGGCAGGAGAACTGCTGAGAGTTCAAGTCCAGCCGGAACTACATAGTGAGACCCTGTCTGAAAAACAAAACAAAACAAAATGAAACCTTCAAAAAAAAACTGCAAGACCTCACAAAACTATCTCTCTGTCCCTGTCCCTGTCCCTGTCTCTGTCTCTGTCTCTTTCCCCACCCCCACCCTCCAGCGGACCCAGCTATTACACTACTGGCCATTTATCTTAAAGAAATTAAAATTGAATATCATTCAAAAATCTGTACTTGAATGTTCATAACAAATATGCTTGTAAAAACTGTAGTTAGGGGCTGGGGAGATAGCTCAGCCCTGCTTGCCAAGTACAAGGTCACAAATTCGATCCAAGGTACCACAAAGACAAACAAACAAACATCCCTCTCCTTTAATCAGCCCAGATGTCCTAAAGGGTGACGGTCAGACTTCTAAACCAAGAAGAAGGAATAAACTTTTGAAATACACAATGACCTGGATAAATCCCAGAGGAAGGAAACAAGCCAGTCCCAAGAGTTGGCCATCTATCATTCCATTTCCTTATGACATTTGAGATGAAAGGCTTTCAGAGAGAACAATTCACCCTCAAGTTTAGTGGTGACCATTTTGTAGGATGATTGAGGGAGACGAGGGAGAGAGACAGCAGTGCTGGTGGTAGGTGTGTGGATGGGGGTAAGTGGGAGGGATGCTTGGGATATGGGAACCGCTACACTCTATGATCCTATGGGGAGATAAGACTACAGATATCTTTTACTTCTTTAAAAGAGATTTATTTAATTAGTTATTTTTTTGTCTGTTCTTTTTTATTTTATTGAAGTACAAATATCGATGAGACAGTTTCAAGACACATTAACAGGACAGATTCGATCAATCAATACATTGCAAACTGTTTTCATAATGTTTTGGTACTGTACAAGGTGCATACATGATATTATATTTGCAGACATTATTATAGCAGATGTCTCATCAGTAGATTAAGAAAGTGTAGCTGTTTACTTATCTTATTTTTTTATACCTGAATTATATCACAAATTCAATAATTAATACTTTCTACTTTGTTATTTGTTTCAGGGTCTCACTACACACAGCTCAGACTCACAGTGGTCTTCCTGTCTCAGCCTTCCCAGTGCTGGGATTACAGGTATGTACCACACCACTTGGTTCTGCTGCTGGCACATTGCACCAGGTGATCTGAGCATGGCATCTGGTACCCGGGATTGAACCTGGGTCCTTGAGCTTGCCAGGCAGGTGCTTAGACTGCTGAGCTATCTTCCTGGCCCAAGACTGCAGATCTTAAAATACACGCACACATATGCGAGCACCCCCATCACAAACACATATGCAAACAAGGCTGAATCCATTCTGTTGGCTTTATCAATGTCTGTATTGTGGCTGTAATAATATTCATAGTTCTGCAGGATGTCCCCATGGCATGGAACTGAGATAAACAATGAGGAATCTCCCTGTTATTTCTTGCAACTGTGAATGGTTCTGAATAACATAGACTTGCTCAATGCAGACAATGGTTAAAGTGGAGTTACAGCTTGATTTGCTTTAGGATAAGTTCAGAGCTTGGTGGCACATACTTCTGCTGCCTTGGAGGGTCTCTTGATGCAGCTGTGGGCCTATGTCTGTTCTGCTGCCCCTGCTCCCCTCTTTCTACTATTTTCCTGCCCTGTGTATAAAGTATCATACTATTGGACAAAAGAACAAAATCCTGGCATTTGCAGCAACATGCATAAATTAGGCTTTATTTCATTACATGCTTCCACTGTGATATTTCTAGAGTCAGCAAACCTTGGACTGAAATTGTGAGCAAATTCAGTCTCTCCTTTTTAAGTTAGCAGTGTTTGGTATGTGTCTCAGTAGCAAGAAAGCTGACTAATATGAATAGTTTCCCAGTGGGGGCTTCAAAGGCTGTGGGCTGCAGTATCAGGATGAGGTAGTTGCACAGGTCTCTGTGCTGCTCTGTGTCTCAGCATCCTCACCTGTAACACAGGCTAATTGTAGTACCATTTGCTAATGTGTCTGCAGATTCACCTGAGCTGCTGCTTGGTAAATGCAGGGAGTAGTGCACCCCAGCCTTCACTGGCTGCAGGGCTTTTCAAATGTCAAACACCAGTGACACTAGGGTGGGCAGGGAGCTGGAGAGGCTTCCTCCAGGGAGTGCTTTATTGAATGAGAAATGCTGGGTTCGCAGGGGAGCCCTGACCCTCACAGCTGGAGGACATGAACCTTGACTCTAGGGAAAGGAGGGCACCAGGGATCCTCTTTTCTTTCCTATTTCCTGGTCATGCATTCCTGTGTCCCTTCCCTATGCAGGCCTAGGCTCCAGGGTGTGTTCTGGATCCTTGGGAACAATATAGATCTACCTAGACCTCTGTCTCTGCAGGTTGGCTTAGGATGGTTTCTTCACATGCGGGATGGAGGGATTCAACATATGAGGTCTTTGCCTTCTGTGTGACATTTCTCCAAGCTCTCTGCTTCCACAGTTTCAAATTATTCCCAACAGAGTGCACTGGGAATCCAGGAAAAGATTCCTGAAGACCAGTTTTGCCTAATGTATTTAGATATTTAATATGAAAAGATAATTTTGGTTTCATGGGTTCCCAGCTCATCAGATAAGTGCAGCTTGGCTGGTATGGACACTGACTGCAAAGGCAAATGCCAAGGCACTGGCCGGTGTGTGTGTGTGTGTGTGTGTGTGTGTGTGTGTATGTGTATGTGTGTGTGTATGTGCGTTTGCAGTGTTAGGTGCCAGCATATCATGAGCTGACTGAAGAGAGCTGGGGAAATTTGTTATGCTTTGGGATGGGCAAATTACCCAGGTGGAGATATCTGTGCTCATGGGCAAGCTCCTGACAACCAATGAAGGGGCAAGGAGTTTCTCAAGGCAACCATTCGCTACAGACTAAAGAAATACTCTTGTAATTCCTCGTCTGGCATTGTGTGCTACGAATGAAGGGAAGAAGGCACTGGAGTGCCAGCCCAGCTTAATGGGTGTGAAGTGAGAAGTGGCCATGAGAGGTGCTTCTTTGCCTTTTCCCAAGCTTTGCGCTTTTAGGAAGAGGGCAATTGTTTTATTTCTAGAGTTGGCAGCGTGAATGTGGAAGGCATGAGGCACTTTGATATTATGCGATGCGCATCAGGCTGCTTTTTCAGCATACTCAATTTGGCCCTTCACTTATCTATGGTTTTTAGCTATGATTTTGACCCATATGAATAGTGACAAATTGTCTTGAGGGCATATTTGTGTTCTCCACCTTATAGGCCAAATTGCAGGCATATTTTCCAGTAATATTTGGTCCGTGCCAGTCTGATCACACGGACTGAGACTCCTGTGATAATGGGAGAGGGTTGCACTCTAATCATCAGTTATCTCGTGGAGTGGCTTCAAGCCATGCCTGCCTGGTGTTTAGAGGTGGGAGGGGAGCACTATCTCTGAGATATTTCCTACTAGCTTCCAGTTCAAGTCAGCTAACCATATTATTACAGCAGCTGTGTAAATTATGAGCTGTTTGCCAAATGTCTTTGGAAATCAAAGTTTAAAGATGCCTTTGTAATTCTCATTTGCATCCTTTTTGAACTATAATATAGAGGTATTTGATTCTGCATCCTCGCGGCTATAAATAGCAGCTTGCACTCACCATTCTGCATGGGGTACTTACAAAATACAGCTGGGGCTGCCAGTAGAAATGCCTTCCAGGCTGATATTCTGAAGTCTGATGGAACCCATAAGCCCGCAGTCCACAGACAGGGCTTGGGGTTGCAGTTGAAAGATCCCAACCATGATACACAGGTGGTTGGTGCAAGGCGCATAGTCATATGTTCTTATATGTGTCATGCCTGGATCCCCTCTCCAGCATGGCCCTACTCTTCTTTTGTCTTCTCTCGGCTTCTGCTACTTAAATGATTTTGGTGACCTTGTTAGTGCTCCATAGTTCCTCAGACATTATGTGCCTTGAACGGCCTTCACCTTCATCCTGGGTTCATGTGCCCCTGCTCATGTCTGGGATCCATGTGTGTAGGGAGACATTGAGAAGAGTTCTTTTGGCACCCTTAGCCCGCCTTAAGGGTGGCTGTGGTGGAGCACATGGACCTGGGGATTGAGCCACGGTCCCCTACACTTGACTGATTTACCCAAACAGGTGCTTTAAACAACTGAGCTAACCCACAAACTCCTCTTTTTTTATGTATTTAGGACAGAGTCTACAGGGAGGGTCTCACTGTACAGATTGGATTTGTAGTGATTCTCCTGTTTTCAGCCTCCCAAGTGCTGGGATTACAAGTGTGCACCACCATGCCCAGCCTGTGTATAGGGAGAGAAACTTGGCTATTCCAAGTTCCCACCAGATGCTACCTCTATAGGTTTCATGACTATTTTTATTAGATATCAGTCCCTGCTTTACTCTCCTCATTCTGCTTTTCATTTTCACTTGAGGTTTGGCTTTCTTAGGTTAACTCAGCTTTTTGTGGATGCTGAGGTGTTTCCCTCTGTCTGCTGATCCACAGCTTTGCTCTGGGCACTAAGGCCAAACTTTGGCATCAGCTTATAGAACAAAAGCTCAAAAGGGCACTATGCAAGTCATGAACTTCAGTCTGTGATCAGACTTCCTCAGAAATTGAGTGGCAGCTGCCTTAAACTCCACTGCTGTTCACCTAGTTGTCAAGGCAGGCAACATCTAAAACACCTGCAAATTAAGGCTTTAATTCCAAAGCATTGAAAGCTAAATGGGTGGACCACATGCTTTTACTAGGCTTGAGAGAAACTGCAGTGATTATACTTAGACTAGAGCCACTCCATTGGAAGGGTTTCATCATGTGCAGTGCTTTCTCTCCTGCCCTGTCTTACTTCACAATGGGCCTACTGCTTACTAGAAAACAGGAGTAGAACAAACTATTTCCCAAATACACATGGGTCTCTTCAAGATTCAAATACTGTGGTCTTGATCTAAGGGTTATAGGTATAATAAGCTGTGTTCTTGGGGTTGTGGTTAGCCCTACATAATCATCTGTCATGCAGCTAATTATCTCAGAACTTAGTGTAACACTTGGTTAAAACAGCATTCATTTTCCCCCTTAAAAAACTGAGGTCAGCAATTTCGCCATTGATATTGTCAAATTGGTATTTGGTATTTACTATAGTATTTGGCTGGTCTCTAGTGGCCTGGTGAGTGCAGCATTTTGGAGCTTTGACAATGCTGATGGGGCCAAGATAGCCTGAACTCCTGTGTGGCAGTAAGTGTTAGCCTTTCATCCTAGAACCATGGCCCAAAGGAGGCAAGCACATGACTCAAGGCCTCTTGAGGTCTTGGCTGAGGGCTGCCCAGATCTGTAGCACTCTTCTAGTAGAGGAAGGTCACAGGGTGGGTATAGATTTAAGAGCCAGGTCAGGACATAGTGACATTCTTTGTCCCTTGCTGATGGAGGGGAAGGTGGAGAGGCTTCACACTGCCTTGCTGCATATCTGCTTTAGAGAGGTGAGTGGGTATTGTGGTTTGTATCTAGATGTCCCCTCAAAGCCTCTTACAGTCCTAGATGGTGCTGGATCTAGAATGTATGATGTTGGGATTAAGAATGTGTGACTATTAAATGAATTCATGGATTGGTTTAGCACCCATTCTAAACTGGGTAGTCCAGTTAGACTATAAAAGAGACAGAAAGAAGCTCCTATGGTCACCTGTGCTTTGGTTGCTAGCCTTAATGACTTCTACTGGCCATGAACTATTTCTCCTCCGTGATGCCCATCTGGCATGCCACACTGCCTTGGAGCTAGCTATCTATCAGATGAAACATCTAGAGACTAAAGCATAAGGCAGGTCAGCTCTATAAGAGCTGTAAGTTCCACTGATGAGTGGCTCTTATCTGAAGAGTGGGGCAGATAGTCAGACACTATGGGAGCTGAGGAATGACACTCATAGTGCCCAAATCCCCAGTGAGAGGTGCTAATGCCAGCCTTCACCAACCTCTCCATTACATGCTATGCCTATATTTTGGTTTGGGGTTGGTGATTCCCAGCTTTTATGGGGAAACAGCTTCTCCTGGAGCATAGCTTGTTCTTGCATTTCACTCTCCTACTTAGCAACTGGATTGATTTAGCCCTGAGGACACAGTTCATTTTCTACCCAGGCCTGTGTGACCTGGCCACAGAACTTCCCTTTTAATCATAAAACCAGGTGACTGTCAGCCACTCACTGCTTCACTGAGTCCAAAATAATGACAGTGAAAAATGCTGATGACTACTTGTGGGAATAATTCATAAAAGTTTTCAAAACTTCCTCATGGTGCTCTCTGAGCTTTCAATTTTATGTAATAGTGGATGAAAAAATGACCTCTGGCAGAAGCCCTCTGTCATGTGCTAAATCTCAGCCAAAAGGGCAGGGAAAATAGAGTGCAAAACTGAACTCTAGACCAACTTTCTACTTAGTTGCATTAACCTGATGGCCAAGGACAATTTTGCTAGGAAAAAGCCTCAGGTTCAGAGGCCACACATTCTTACATTCATGGAGAAATCTACGAAAAGGACAAATGATAAGGAAAATGGAGAAAATACAATACTCATAAGGAAAATGCCATTAGTCTACCTTTAGGGCAGTGTTGTATGGAATTCTTGGCTCAGGGGTGCTTTGAGATGGTCAGGACAGGAGCAGGACAAGGTGGGAGAGCCTCATGCCGCCACTGCCAGCCCACGATGAAGTCATGTGGTGGGTTCTGCTGGACAATGCAGATGGAAGCCCAGTCCAATTCCTTGGGTCGGCCTTCTCCCTGTGCGGCATGGAATTCTGAGCAGAACTTCCAGGTCACCCCTGAGTGTGAGTTTAAGATCAGTTGTGTGATGATACAGTGTATTTGAACTCAGTTTGCTGATTATCTTGCTGTGTGTTTTGGTTATTCTTCTCTCATTGCTGGGACAAATACCTGACGCTCAAAATGAAGAAAAGAAAGGTTCATTTAGCTCACAGTTACTGGAGGATTCAATCCACACTCGTCTGGCTCTGAGGAAGAGTGACACACGACAGAGGACAGCAGTTCATGATGTTGAAAGGCAGCAAAAGCAAAAGGGAGGAGTAGCAGCAACAGTGACTACAGAGAAGACGTCTGTGTCCCTTAAATTGAATTCAGGCTATCTGCCCCAGGCTGGGAATATTATTCACACCTATAATCCCAGAAGCACTCACACCCATAATAGCAGTGGATCTTGAGTTAATCACAAACTCTAGATGTCTGCCCAATGATTGCATGAGGTTTTGGGGAGACAAATACACACAAACCATAACACTGTGAAATCCATTATCTGTGATTGTAGAACGATGACACTAAAGATGCCATGTCCTGATCCTGAAACCTGTGAACATTTCGTCTTACATGGTAGAAGGGAATTAAACTGGCAGGACAAACCAACAGCCAACATAATAACTAAATGGGCAAAAGCTGTAAGCCTTCACTTTAAAATCAGGAACAAGGAAAGGGTGTCCACTGTCACCATTCTTATTCAATATACTTCTGGAAATATTAGAGTAATTAAACAAGAGAGAAAAATAAATTGAATAAAACTTAAAAATTCATAGATGCTTTAAATAGAAGACCTCAAAAACTCCACCAAAAGAAAAGCTGATTAGTATCCTGCAGCATATGCCATTCACTTTGCCTTATCTGACTCAATTGATTTTACTTGTTATACATTTCCTTTTGTATTTCTGCTTTTCGCTTGTTATACTAGGGAGACTATACGATATTTACACATGTGTGTCTGGTTTATTTCACTTATGAGTATATGTGAAAGTGGCATCCACTTCAGTATAAATGCTTCAAACTTATCATTCTTAATAGCTGAATAATACTCTATTATGTAGAAATACCACATCTTTTTCAACCATTCCTCATGTGATGGACATCTTGGTTGTTTCCAAGATTTTGCTATCACACAATGTGCTGCTATAAACATAGGTATACATATATCTCTATGATACAATGTATCCAAATCCTTTGGGAAAATTCCCAGTAGGGGGATAGCTGGCTTGAATGGGATTTCTAGTCCTATTCTTTTGAGGAGTCTCCACACTGACCTCCACAATGGTTGTACCAGTCTACATTCCCACCAGCAGTGGAGAAGTGTTCCCTTTTCCCCACAACCTCTCCAACATTTGTTG
>PVKA01028719.1:0-17500 GCA_004027165.1 Ctenomys sociabilis
TATATATATATATATATATATATATATATATATATATATATATATATATTTAACATTATGGCCTTAAGGTACATCCAGTTTTCTACAAATGAATCAAATTTATCCTTCTTTGTGGAAAAGTGATTCTCCATGTGTGTAAACACCACATTTTTTTTTCCATTTATTTTTATTTTATTAAAATACAAATGTCAATCAGACAGTTTCAAAACACCTTAATCATACAGAGTCGATGAATTAATACATTGCAAACTGTTTTCATAACGTTTTGGTATTGTACAAGGTGCATACATGATATTATATTTACAGGTTTTTTTATAGCTGAATTATATCAAAAATTCAATAATTATTTACCTAGTGGATGATCATAACACTAAAAGCTGACATAATATCCTGTCCAACCACCATTAGTGCAGATCTTGCCTATTATAGAATTATGTAGAAGCACAGCATTATATATCCCAACTGTACTGTCTATACACACACATCCTGATTTTTTCCTTCTACAACCCTTCCTTTGTCTACACCTGTCAAAAGTGGGCACTCCATTGACATTCAACTACCTTAGGTGCTTGAACTCAACACCACAATCCAACACAGTCCAGCATTCTGCAACCATAGGGAGTTATTCAAAGAAATTATTGACCATATCCACTTACAGCTCAGCTTAATATTATGGGCTCACGATGTATACTTCATTTTTATACTTTTATACTTTTCTGCTGGATGGTTAAGACCTAGGTAGATCAAAACTTATATACCAACACATGAACTTTATATTTCCTATGTGGTCATTGAAGTCTTCTCAGGGCTTATCTTGTAGTCCTGTACATTATTCTGTAGTTCCTTTGTCTGTGTCATTCATGTGGATGAGTCACGGCAAACACCACATTTTCTTTTTTCACTTATCTGCAGATGGATACTTAGGCTATAGCCAAGATTCAGCTATTATGAATTATGCTGATATAAACATGGGCATGTTGTATCATTACAATATTATGTCATTAGCTCATTTGAGAAGATACTTAGAAGGGGACTAGCTAGGTTGGGTAGAATTTCTAACTTTAGTTTTTTGAGGAAAGTTTGGTATTTCCACACTGATCTCCGAGGTGCTTCGCTAGTTTATGTTGCCAACAACAGTGTGTAAGTGTTCTTTATTTCCCTTGCAGCCTTGTCAGCATTTGTTTTCACTTGGTTTTTGAGGATAGCCATTTTTATTTATGGAGCAAGATAGAATCTCAGTTTTGATTTGTATCTTTCTAAAGGATGTTGAGCATTTTCATGTATTTATTGGGCATTTGTATGGGCTCTAAATGTCTGTTTCTCTTCAGCAGAATCTAAACCCTGAGAAGGCAAGATGTGCTGTGCATTTGCTTATTTCTGTATCCCTACTCCTGAGAAGAGTGCTCAGAATGAACCAGCAAATATGTTGTCTGCCTAGCAGCTCATTTCAGGAAGGCTCCGGGTCCTCCAGAGCATCCTGTTCCATCCCCCCCTGCAGTCTCCTTCATCTTGGACTGTGCTAGGAAATGTATAATCGAGAGCTATCAAGAAAATAGTCTTGATTTTGTAGCATTGACTGATACATGTGGCAGGAATCCCCTTGCATTGTCTGATCTGGTGCTTTCGGTATGAAGTCACTTCCAATGTGGAGTTGGAAGCACATGCCTCAGTGGCACGCTTTCTGGTATTTCCACCTTATAGACAAAGCAGGCATCAATCACCAAAAGAGCATAGAAAAAAGTAAAGTAAAAAATTCACCAGAGCCTGCAGGGCCAGCCCCACCCATTGGGGGTGCTGAGATTGCAATTGAGGTTGGGCATGGTGGTACATGCCCGTAATCCCAGCTCTTGGGAGGCTGTAAACAGGAGACTCACTATGAGTCTGATCTAGTAGTGAGACCCTGAGCACCCTACAGACCCTTCCCTAAAATAAAATAAAAAAAAATCACTAGAAAGTAGTAAGATTGTGTATTTATTCATTTTATTTTTAATACAAACTGTGAGTTTTAACCAATGCTGCTCTTAACAACCATCTCACAAAGTTCTTTTTTTTTTTTTTTTTTTTTGGCAGAACCAGGGATTGTACTCAGGCCCTTGTGCTTGCCAGGGAAGTGCTTATTCTACTGAGCCATCTCCCCAGCCCCACAAAGTTCTTGAAAACATAATGATTGATCCTTACTTGAAAGCCAGCTCTAACACTGTTTTTTATTTTTTAAAGAAGTAAAAATTATAATTAGAACATAAACAATTACAAGTGATACAGAATTTCATTTAACAGAGTAATATGAATTTCATAGTGTTTGTTGTAATACATAGTGTTGTCTTCCTACCTGTTATTCATATTACCAGATATATGCATATAAAATTGGAAGAAGAAAGAAAAAAAAGAAAAAAATACATAAGCAATTAAGGAGAGAAAAGGGGCAAACAACTGAAAAACATAGACAAAAAAATTAAGTATTATCTGCTCCTTTCCATAGACCAGTAGAAATGCAAGGTACAGTTGTGCAAACAATCCTGCTCACATACACAGATAAATCTTTTTCCCCAACTCACTCCCTCTGCTGACTTTCTCCTCAACTCAGTAATTCTTTTTTTTTTTTTTTTTTTTTTGGTGGAACCAAGGCTTGAACTCAGGCCCTTGTGCTTGCTAAGCAAGCGCTTATTCTACTGAGCCATCTCCCCGGCCCCAATTCTTTTTTTTTATTTTTTTTGTCTTTTTGAGACAGGGCCTTGCTATGCAGTTCAGGTTGGCCTTAAGCTCACTTTGTAGCTCAGGCTGGTCTCGAACTCACAACAATCCTTCTGCCTCAGCCTCCCAAGTGCTGGGATTACAGGCCTGCGCCACCACACCCAGCTTTTCCCAATTCTTTTCTTTTGAATAAGTTCATTTACTTTTCTAACTGTCTATTGTACCCTTCAGATCCTATTTTCTCTTTTGGGTTCTCACACTAAGGAGACAATATGATGTTTGCACATGCAGGTCTGATTTATCTCACTAAAGAGTATGGTCTCTAGTTGCATCCATTTACCGACAAAAGACTCAAATTTATGCTGTTTTATAGCTGAATAATACTCCATTGTGTAAAAATACATCTTCTTTATCCATTCCTCAGTTGATGGGGATCTGGGTTATTTCAAGGATTTAGACATGGCAAATTGCTCTGCTATAAACATATATCACTGTGGTATGATGTTTTCAGTTCTTTCGGAAAAATACTCAGGAGGGGAATAGCTGGCTTGAATGGGATTTCCAATCCTAGCTTTTTAAGGAATCTCCACACTGATAGTGGTTGTACCAGTCTGCATTCCCACCAACAGTGGACAATGGTTCCTTTTTCTCCATAGCCCCTCCAGCATTTGTTATTTTGGCTGACTTTTTAAAGAAAATGTATTTAGTACAGGGTCTACAGGGTCTCACTGAACAGACTGAACTTCTGTTTTCAACCTCCGAAGCGCTGGGATTACAGATATGTGCCTCCATGCCCAGCCTGTGGCTGACTTCTTGATGTGACCCATTCTTCCTTGGGTGAGACAGCATCTCAGTGTTGTTTTAATTTGCATTTCTTGAGTGATCAATGGTGTTGAACATTTTTTTATATATTTACTAGCCATTTGTATCTCTTCCTCTGAGAAATATATATTCATCTCAGATTCCCATTTTTGGATTAGGTCCTTGAATTTGGGGCCTGATTTTTACAAATCCTTTATATGTTCTATATAGAAGGCCTTTGTCAGAGATGTAATCTTTTCCCAATTTTTTTTTTTTTTTTTTTTTTTTTTTTTTTTTTTTTTTTTTTTTTTTTTTTTTTTTTTTTTATATATTTTATTTTTTTTTTTTTTTTTTTTTTTTTTTTTTTTTTTTTTTTGTATTTTAGGGAAGGATCTACAGGGTGTTCAGGGTCTCACTACTAGATGAGACTCATAGTGATGCGCCTGTTTACAGCCTTCCAAGAGCTGGGATTACAGGCACATACCACCATGCCCAGTCTCTCCAATTTGTGATTTTTCTTTTTGCTCTGTTAGAGATTTGTTTTGAAGTGCAGAAATGAGATCAGGCCTGGGAGATAGCTCAGTAGAATAAACATTTGCCTAGCAAGCATGGGGTTCTGAGTTCAATTCCTGGTACAAAAAAAAAAAAAAAAAAGATGAGATCTCAGTTTTTGGATCTTTGAAGCATTTCCCATGCAGTTTGGTTTTGGTTCATGAACTCTCTACCAACCCTTATGTCTTTAAGATTTCTATCTACATTTTTCTCCAGAAGATTTAGTGTTTCTGATGTAATATTTTAATCTTTGATCCATTTTAACTGTAGTTTTGTGCATGGCATGAGGCATGGGACTAGTTTTGGCCTTTGGCATGTGGAAAGCCAATGTTTCCAGAGCCATTTATTAAAGAGGCTATGTTCCTTCCAGTGAACATGTTTGGCCCCTTTATCAAAGTTAAGTTGGCTAAGTGTGTTTGCGGTTGTGTCTACATCTTCTAATCTGTTCCATTGGTCCTCAGGTCTGTCTTTATGCCAGTACCATGCTGATTTTACTGCAGTAACATTATAGTATAATTTCAGGTCAGGGACTGTGATACATCCTGTCTTTCCTTTCCTTCCTAGGATTGCTTTTGATATTCTGGTTCTCTCCTGGTTCCAAATAAATTTCAGGAAAATTTTCCCTAGTTTTATGAGGTATGTTAATGGTATTTTAGAAGACTGGCCAAATAGCTTAGTGAATTAAAGCACCTGCAAGCAGGCAAAGAGGCCTGGGGTTTGATCTTCGGGCCTGCTGTGCCACACCTCCCCCACGCTGAGATGGCAACTGAGACTGGTTGTGGAGGGGTGCACCTGTAGGCTCAGTTCTTGGGAGGCTGTAAACAGGCAGATCAGTATGAGTCTGATCTACTAGTGAGACCCTGAATACCCCGTAGACCCTTCCCTAAAATACAAAATAAAACAAAAACAGAAACAAGAACCCCAAGAAACTAATGGCATTTTCATGGAGATTGCATTAAATTTGTATAACAATTTTGTGAGTATGGCCATTTTCACAATGTTGGTTCTTCCTCTCCACGAGCATTGAATATTTTTCCATTTTCTCAGATCCTCTTCAGTCTCTTTTCTCAGAACACCCTAATTTTGACTATAAATATTTATGTCCTTTGTGAGATTGATTTCTAAGTATTTCAGTTTTTGGGGTGTTATTTTGAAAGGTATGGTTTCCCTAATCTTTCTCTCAGTGCATTCATTCTTTGTGTACAAAAATGCTACTGATTTTGGGGTGTTTAGTTCATATCCTGGTATGTTGCTGAATTTGGTGGTTAAATCTAGAAGCCTCTTGATGGAGTTGTTGGGGTCCTCTACGTAGAGTATCATGTGTTCTGCAAATAATGATAGTTTTCAATGGCTTCTTCCACCACCTTTCTCCAACTGGTGGTAACATCTTCCTGCTCTTGTCTGCCTCGGGCCTGTAGTCTTTTAGAGACCAAATGTCATGCCTTCAATTAAGTGGCAGAGTTCTGATGGAGAGATATTTGAAGTTGATGTTGAAATTGCCAAACAGTCTGTGACTATCAGCACCATGTTGGAAGATTTGGGAATGGATGATGGAGATAATGACCCAGCTCCTCTACCAAATACTAATGCAGCAATATTAGGAAAGGATGACCCCACCAGAAGGATGACCCTCTTCCTCCTGAGGATGATGGGAACAAAGAAAAGGGAACAGATGACATCACTGTTTGAGACCAAGAATTCCTGAAAGGTGACCTAGAAACCCGTTTTGAATTTATTCTGGCAGCAAACTACCTAAACATTAAAGGTTTGCTTGATGTTACATGTAATACTGTTGCCGATATAATCAACAGGAAAACTCCTGAGGAGATTCACAAGACTTTTAATATCAAAAATGACTTTACTGAAAAGGAGGAAGCCCAGGTATGCAAGGAGAACCAGTGGTATGAAGAGAAGTGAAATGTTGTGCCTGACACTGTAACACTATAAGGATTGTTCCAAATACTAGTTGCACTGCTCTGTTTATAATTGTTAATGTTAGACAATCAATAGACAAATGCAACAGTGAAACAATTGATTAGCATAATATTGTCCTCCTTGCATGTGTAGTTTGAGTTGAAGATTCCAAACCAATGGCTGAATTTCTTCTAGTCTGAGAAAAAGTAGCTGGTTTTCTTTACTCTGAATAAAACTGAACTGTGGGTTCTCTGTAGAAAGTTTAAATTTTGAACTTTCCCTCTTTTTGTAAAGTGATTTCTGCATAGGTTATTGTCCAGTTAACTTTAGTAAGCTTTTCAGAGTTGGCATTGTAAATAAAATAACTTACAAAAGTTTTTGGGCTGGGGAGATGGCTCAGTAGGATAAGTTTGAACTCAGACCTGATCTAGTAGTGAGACCCTGAACACCCTGTAGACCCTTCCCTAAAATAAAAAAAGAAAGGGATTGAACTCAGGCGCTTGTGCTTGCCAGTAAAACACTTATTCTACTGAGACATCTCCCTGGCCCCTGTTTTTAAATTTTTAATCTCAGCTTTGAATATATTGCTTAGAGCCTCCCTAACTACCAAGTTTGTGATTTGGGGGAGAAATGTAACTAGACAGTTTGTTAACTTTTCAATTAAAGACAACATTTAAGTAAAAAAATGAGAATTTCACTTCTTTTCCAATCCTTATTCCTTTTCTCTCTCTTGTCTAGTTGTTCTGGCTAATGTTTCCAGAACTATATTGAATAGGATTGGAGATAGTGGACATCCTTGTCTTGTTCCTGATTTTAAAGTGAAGGCCCTCAGTCTTTGCCCATTTACTATGAGATTGGCTGTTGGTTTCTCATAGATGATTTTAATCAGGTTGAGATATAGACCATCGAATCCAATTCTCTGCAGGTTTTTTTTTTTTTTTTTTTTTTGATCATGAATGAGTGTTGGACTTTGTCAAAAGCTTTTTCTGCATCTATTGAGATGATCATGTGGTTTTTGTTCTTGGTTCTATTGTTGTTGTGATTACATTTATGAATTTACATGTTGAACCATCCCTGCATTCCTGGAATGAATCCCACTTGGTTGTGATGTACAATGTTCTTGATGTTTTACTGCATTCTGTTTGCTAGTATTTTATTGAGGATTTTCTCTAGTTCTGGAATCAGTGCAATGCTATCCTCCAGCAATGACTTTGGAAGTGTTGCTTCCTTTTCAGTTTCATTGAGTTTGAGAGTATTGGGATTATATATTCCAATACTCTCAAATTTCTTGTAGAATTCAGCTTTGAATCCATTAGGACCTGGATTTTTCTTTGTCAGTAAGTTTTTTTTTTTTTAATTTTGAATTTCATTGGCTGATATTGGGTTATTGAGGTCTTATGTCTTTTTTCATTAACTTTATTGAAAATCAATAATTACATAGAATATTAAAAATTGTAGACAATTTTGAAATGTGATGTAAGATATAGACAGAATGAATTTTAGAGAAATATTTCTGAAATGAATAGATAGCATAGATTAATACTATATTGCACATTGTAAATAATTTACAGATTTAAATGAATATAACAATAAAAATTATCCAAAATAAAAACGAAGAAGAAAGAATTTACAAATCACTCATATTATAGTTCACTCTGCACCAAAATCAAGAAACTTATATTCGTATAATTAGAATTCTCAAAGTAGAAAGGGGTAGGCAATAAATACTAAAAAATTTAAAATTTCTGAATTTAGTTGAACTTATCACACTTACAAGAAAAATGAACCTTTTGCACAAAAAATTTAAATCATACCAAGACACATAAAAATGAAATTGTCCAAAACATAAAGAAAAAAATTATTAAATTGCATATACAAAAATATTAGCTATGGAAGAACAAAATTAAATAGCATCTTATTCCATATTAAAAAGAAAAACAGACCGAGTATGTAAGATCGTGTGTAATTAATTTAAAGGAAAGAAAAAAGAGATCTGTCTTCTTTGAATTTTATACTTAGCAAACATACCTTTGAAAACTTCGAAAAGTAAATTTTTTTCCAGGTATACAAACTTGAAATATTCTAATTCCTCCAGAGGTAGCATATAAAAAATAACAAAGAGCATAATTCTCAAGGCAAGAGAAGTTGCTGTATGGTCCCGGATAAAGAATAAAGAGCTCTCAAAATGATAGTTATGCAGGACTATGTAAAATATATTAGATGAACCCATTTAAAAGGTCATTAAAGATTTCTATGAAACAGTATCAATCTTATGTTGGATTATACACATTTTTTTCGTGTGTGTGTGTGTGCATGTGTATAAAAGACAATGAAGAAGTAATACAAAGTCTTTTTTTTTTTTTTTTTTGATGGAACTGGGGATTGAACTCAGGTCCTTGCACTTGCCAGGCAAGCACTTATTCTACTGAGCCATCTCCCTGGCAAAGGTTTTTTTTTTTCCTAAAGGGACTTTTCTTGGTCTTATTTTTACTATTTTCTTTTTCGGTACTGAGAATCGAACTCTGGGCCTTGTGCTTGCTAGGCAGGCGCTGTGCCACTGAGCTACATCTCCGGCCCAGTAATATAAAGTCAATGGAAAATGGAAATATGCTTTTTAAAATTTCTAATACTAGGAGAGAGCATCATACCATGCATGTCTTTTAAGTATATTGTAAGTCAAAGATACAATATAAATCTTAAAACAAAAATTAAGATTAAATATTCAGAAAATTAAATATTAATTAATTAAAAATTAAATGTTTCAAAACAATTGAACTAAGAAAAAGTATTCATGATAGTAAAGAATTACTAAGAATAAAATAAAAGCTAAATACTGGAATGGCAAATAAATGACCAGCATTTCTAACAGTTTGGGGATAGGATAATGCACAAAGTTCTAGTGTGTAGTGGACCTGGACATTGTCCATGACGCTTACTGGTGGCCAGGTGTCACTTGTGGGACTGAGCTACTGCTATTTCCTTGATATCCACCCTGTAGACCCAGATAGAATCATGACCCATAGGGTGCAGAAGTCCATTTGTAGAGTGTGCTGATGGAAATATTTTATTGCTGTATATAAAAGAATAACTGAAAGACTGCTTTTATATACCTCTTATTCACCTGCATTTAATTGTTTGCCCTATTTGGTGGGTTCTTTCCATTCTCGTTCATGGGATTGTGATCATTTTGGTCCCTCTCTAGAACATCTTTTAGTAGTCTGCATAGGCTTGGCTTTGTCATTATGAAACTCTAGTTGTTCTTTGTCATGGAAGTATTTCACTTCTCCATTATACTTGAAAAAGAGCTTTTCAGGGTATATCAGTCTGGGTTGAAATTTGTTTTCTTAGAAGACTTTTAGTACTTTGCTCCAAGTTCTTCTTGACTTGATGGTCTGTGAAGAGAAATCTGCAATTATTCTGATGGGTTTTCCCTTAAATGTGATCTTTTAGTATCCTGTGGCTTTAGTATACTGTTCCTGTGCTGAATTTCTGGGATCTTGATTATTATACATCTAGGTTTGTTTTTAATTGGGTTGGTGTTATTTGGAATTCTATATGCTTTGGTTCCCTGAATGTCAGATTGTTTCACCATATTTGGGAAGTTTTCTGCTATTACTTCTGTCTATATTCTTTTTTTTTTTTGAGGCAGGTTCTCACTATGCAGCTCAGGCTGGCCTTAAGCTCACTTTGTAGCTCAGGCTGGTCTTGAACTCACAACAATCCTCCTGCCTCAGCCTCCCGAGTGCTGGGATTACAGGCCTGCGCCACCACGCCCGGCTGTCTATATTCTTTTTATATCATTTATATTGACTCCTTTCTCATTGATGCTTACTAGTCTTACATTGTTCATCTTTGCATCATCTTGCAGATATTGAATTATTTTTTCCTGCATCCTACTTTTTAAGAGATCTTTTCTTACTTTTTATTAGCTATGATGGTGTCTTTAAGGTCTGAAAGTTTATTTTCACTTTCATTCAAATGGTTTTGCCAGCTTGTAATTGAGGTTTTAATTTCATGTATATCACTGTGAATCTGCTTCATGCATTCTATTTCTTTCCTTATTGCTTATTCAGGGATTCCATCATTTTTCTATTCTCTATTTTTTTTAATCAGTGTTTTCTTTAGAAGCACTTAGTATTTCTTTCATTATAGTTATTATTTCTTGTTTTACTTCAGAAATTATTTCTGATCTGATTTCCTCTGTACCTTTCTGCAGTTGTTTCTTTACTTCCGATGCTATTATTTCACAGATTTCAGGTGTGCATTTTCTAATTTCTTCTATGCTAGTGTCTACTGCATTTGTTCTGGGTGGGCTCAGGACTTGAGAATGCATTTTGCTCCTTCTCTTTGTCATTTTGTATAGAACTATCTTCTGACCTTTGGTGTAGAGCTTAGATAGAGTTATTACCTTAGCACCAGGTCCGGTTCTATCAAGTTCCAACTCACCCAGCCTTGGGTCTGGCTGCTGTGCTCCACTTCTTCCTGCTGCAGCTCTTGGAGGTGAACCCTCTGTGCCACTCTGGCAAGATGTTCTGCTCCTGAATCAGCTGGGTGGGTCTTGCCTCTAGCCTCTTTGCAGGGAGTTCTGCTGCAGGGTTCCACACTAGGCCTGAGCCCCTGGTTGAACGAGGATCTGTCAGGCCTCAGGGGGTTCTACTCATAGGCTGGGCCTGGGTTGAATCAGGACCCCATGGCCCCAGGTGTGGTCTCTGGGTTGAATGAGGACCCAGTGGGCCCCCGGTGGTCTCACTCACATGACAGGCCTGGGTCAAATGAGGATCTGATGGGCCCTGGGTGATGCCGGTCCTTGGTTGAAATCTATGGCTGTGTGGAGTTCCACATGCCTTGCTTTCCTATATGTCAGGTTCTTATGTTAATTTTCTGCTAATACTTCTGCAAATAGTCTTTTGATGTCATTTGTGCTGTCTCTTGCTGCTTCATTGATACCTATAATTCTTATATTATTTTTTTGTGTCATCTTGTAGTTGTTGAATTGTTGTTTCCTGGTTCCTTGTTAGCTTTTTTCCTTGTTAGATTTAAGAGATCTTTTTTTGGGGGCTGGGGAGATGGAATAAGCACTTCCCTGGCAAGCACAAGGGCCTGAGTTCAATCCCTGGTTCTGAAAAAAAATTTAAAAAAGGAGATTTTTTCTTTCACATTCATGAGCTGCACCACTGTCTTTGAGATCTGAAATTCTATCTTCAGTTTCATTTAAGTGGTTTTGCCAATGTTCAATGGAGTTCTTAATTCCCTGGATGTCTGTTTGAATCTATTTTATGCGTTCTAATTTTTTCTTGTACTATTCATTCAGTGTTTCTATCAGTTTTCTATTGTTCTTTAGCTGTGCTGAGCAAATCTTTCAAAATTGTAATTTCTTTCGGGACCTGAGAGATTATTTCTGATCTTATTTCTTCTATAGTCTGATGGACTTGTTTTTTTCTTTTTCTTTTACTTTAGTTGCTATCATTTCAGAGATTTCAGGTGTGTGCTTTCCAAGACGGTGTATATCTTTGTCTCCTGGATTTGTTTTGGGTGGGCCAGAGGGTTGAGATTGCCTTTTGTTCCTATGCGTTGGCATTTTTGAAGCTCCCAGTAATCTCCCAGAGTTCCCCAGGCCACCCAAGGTCTGCCAAAGTTCTTAAGTTGTTCCAGAAAAGCTCTGCACCTGCTTGCACTGGCCCAAGGATCACAGCTCTCCTGCATTATGCCTGTGTGCTGGTGGCTCCTAAGTTCTTAAATGCTTGGACCGGGCACCAGCAGAAGCTCCATGCTTGCATGCTGGGGGCTAAGGAATGTTGGAGCTTACCAGAGTCCCACAGGCGGCCCAGAGGCTGCCAAAATTCTTAAATGGTGCCAGACAAGGTCCAAGCCAGCTTTTTATCAAAATAGTATCACCACCTGCTTTTGCCTGCCTTAATCCTGTTGTCTTTGCCAAGGAGTATATCCTTCTGGAGACCATTCTCCAAACAGGAAATTCTTAATTTTGAGGGGAGGGGTCATACAAGTGTTTGAAACTACGGAGTCTTTCCCTCTCCAAAATGAACATAGGTGTATACAGAATACTGTAAAGAGTTCACAGTCTTTGTAGACAGTAGCCCTGTTCTCTTCCTCCCAAGCATAGGCAGATGAGGCTGAGGACCCTCTGTTAAGGAGTCCTACCCTAATCGGAACCATAGTTCCAGAGATTTCTATCCCCACCAATCATGGTGGACTGTTCCTTCCTTGCAGAGAGGTTGTGCTCCTACTCATGTCATCTGTCAGGTCTCTCTCAGTTCACCCATGTTCTCCCTCTTATGAACTTACCTGAAAGCCAGCTTCACTTCAGCTGCTAAGGGTGCCTAATCAGCTCCCCCCTCCCTGAAACACTTCTTTTTGTGATCCACATCATCCACCTGGCCACAGGTCACTTGCTTTAGTATCCTATAATCCTTTCATGTTGAAAATCTGAATTTTCAACATTCATGGCTGAATTTTGCCCCTGCCTTCCTGCTGACCCCTGGACCAGGATCCCTCATTGCTGGGCAGTGATTTGGTTGTGGTTTTGTTTTCCTATTCAGTCTGCTTTTTTTGTCGTAACTGGGGATTGAATTTAGGCCCTTCTGCTTGCAAGGGAAGCACTTATTCCACTGATCCATCTGTTTTCCTACTAAGACACAGAATGTTCAGAATAGAGCTTTAGAGACTAGTGATTCTGACCCACATTCAGGGTCAGTTCTGTGACTCCATACCTTTGGGTCAGTTTTTTTCCCTTTTCTCTTAAAAATGAGCTATAATGTACGTGCCACCAGATTCACTATTTTGAAGCATATAGTTCAGGTTAACTTAGTATAGTCAAGCTGTTGTGCAGCCATCACCACTGTCTAACATCAGAAGGGTTTCAAGACCCCAGGAAGGGGCCCTGAGCCTCCTCATCTCCCCCTTTCCTAGTCCCTGACAACCACTGGTTCGCTTTCCTTCACTATACATTTTTAAAAATGTAAGACAATGATTTGCTTACTGCCAAACATGCTATAATATGAAATGACATATTTCTTGGGGTTAAAAAGGCCAGCTAGTCTTGATATTTCATACAAACAGAAGCATATGAGTGTCCCTCTTCTTTCCTTCAGCATGATGTCTTCAGGGCTCATTTATATTGTCCTACGTGTCAAGACTTCTTTTCTTCTTAAAATAATGATATTCTTATTATAATATAATATTCTTAATACAATAATATTCTGCTGTGTGATTGTGCCACAGTTTGTTTGCTCCAGAACGGGTGAGTTTTTAAACCATGGTCCTGGTTCTCAGGTACAGATTGAGGCACATGATGACCATATCTCATGCATTTTTAAAAAAATGAGAGACACTCATCCAGGTAAACTGCTTAGTGCAGAGTATGAGACAAAGCTGTGCTCACACTGTGAATACTGTCATTACAGTAGTGTCTCCCTGTTTTCCCCACTGCATCTTATGGCAAAGGCCTGTATCTTTGATGCCTGGCATGTGGGAGGCAGAGAAATAATGCATGTTGATTAAACCCTGCCTAAGAGAACCTTAACTTATTTCAAGGAATAAATAGAATTTCCAAGCTCTCTTAAAGCTTAGTTATGATTACACAATAGGTGCTGACAAGTACATTATAAAAAGAATTAAGATGAGTTATGTACTTGCACCCCACTGTGAATGTGATAGTCATGTACTACAAACATGTACTAAAAATTAAAAGTGGTAAAAATATACCCACACGTACCTTGCAGAAAACTGTCAAATTTGTTTAAAAGATGTAAAAAAGCTGTAGTTTTTTCTTTTCCTGTAGGGATATATATATATATATATATATTTTTTTTTTTTTAAATTTTTATTTTATTGAAGTACAAATATCAATGAGACAGGTTTAAGATACCTTGACAAGATGGATTTGATAAATTAATACATTGCAAACTGTTTTCATAATGTTTTAGTATCATAGAAGGTGCATACATGATATTATACTTACAGACATTATTACAGCGTATGTCTCTTATCAGTAAATTAAGAGAGTGTAGCTGATTGTGTATCTTATTTTTTATATCTGAATTACATCAAAGATTCAGTAATTAATACTTTCTACCTTGTTATTTTCCTAGTGGTTGTCCATAGCACTAGAAGCTGACATAATATCCAACTACCATTAGTGCAAATCTTGCCTCTCATAGAATTATGTAGAAGCACGGCGTTATCTATCCCAACTGTATTGTCCATATACACACATCATCATTCTTCCTTTCTATACCCCTTCCTTTGTGTACACCTGTCAAAGATGGGCACTCCATTGTCATTCAACCAATTTAGGTGCCTGAACTGGACAACACAATCCAACACAGTCCAGCATTCCACAACAATAGTGAGTTATCTGAAGAAGTTGTCGACCATAGCCATTTACAGCTCAACTTATTATTATGGCCCCGCGGTGTATACCTCATTTTTATACTTTTCTGCTGGATGGTTAAGACCTAGATAGAGCAAGACCTATATACCAACACATGTACTTTTTGTTTCTTAAGGGGTCAGTGAAGTCCCCTTAGGGTTTATCTTGTAGTCCTGTACATTATTCTGCAGATCCTTTGTCTGTCTCATCCATGTGGTCGAGTCACAGCCAATGCTTGACCAGTTTGCTCTGTGTGAGAGCCTGAGAGAAAGTTTTCTCTCCATGTGACTCTCCCCAGGCACACTATAGAACTTCGATCTCTTTCCTCTGTGGCTCCATAATCTCCTTCTTCAGAAAATTTGGAGCTCACCTGAGTTTCATGATGTTGCAATACAGGTTCTCCTACATCCTGAGTCTTCGCTGACCTTGAAAAGCTAGGGCCAAAATGTTGGCTGGCCTTGTGGCTCTTCTATTTTTGCAATTTTGATCTGTGAACTTAGGTTGTTAACCATCCAGAAGAAAAGCTGATTAGTATCCTGCAGCATATGCCATTCACTTTGCCTTATCTGATTCAATTGTTTTTAGTTGTTGTACATTTCCATTTGTATTTCTGTTTTTTTTTTTTTTTTTCACTTTTTTTTTTTTTGTTTCTTCTTTTTGTGGAACCAGGGATTGAACTCAGACCCTTGCACTTGCCAGGGAAGCGCTTATTCCACCGAGCCATCTCCCTGGCCCCCTTCCATTTGTATTTCTTCTTTTCACTTCTTATACTAGGGAGACCATACTATATTTACACATGTGTGTCTGGTTTACAACACTGAGATACCATCTCACTCCAGAAAGAATGGCCATCATAAGGAAATCAACCAACAACAAATGTTGGAGAGGTTGTGGGGAAAAGGGAACACTTCTCACTGCTGGTGGGAATATAGACTGGTGCAAACATTATAGAAATCCATGTGGAGAGTCCTTAGAAAATTAGGACTGGAAATCCCATTCCAGCCGGTTATCCCCCTACTGGGAATTTTCCCAGAGGAACTGAAAACATTGTATCATAGTAATATATGTGTACCTATGTTTATAGCAGCACAATTTGTGATAGCAAAACCTTGGAAACAACCAAGATGTCCATCACATAAGGAATGGTCGAAAAAGATGTGGTATTTCTATATATTGGAGTATTACTCAGCTATTAAGAATGATAAGCTTGATGCATTTATATTGAAGTGGATGCCACTTGAACGTATACTCATAAAAGCTGTAGTTGTATAGTGACATGTCAGATAAACTCATAGTTACTTTCTGTTTAAATTTTGATCCAAAATTTATGGTCTGCACCACTGGTTTTCAACTTGGCTATAAATGTGGATCATACGGGGCCTCCTCATTCTTTTTTAAAAATAATTTTATTGAGAAATAAATAGCAATGAGACAGTTTCAAAACCGATTAATAGGGCAGTTTCAATAATTAATACATTGCATATTATTATCTTCTTAGGGGTTATTCATATATAAGATGCAGACGTGATATCTTGTCTACAAAAACTATTAGTACAAATCTTTCTATTCATTGAATTAAGAGAAAGTAGCTGTATATATATCCTAATTCTTTTGAGCACCCCCTTGTTCTTGCATAATCAGGTGTCTCTGTGATTTCTTGGTGCTCTGGGTGGTTCAGATGTGCAGCATGTGTGATGTAATGGTCCGTACATCAAGTTTTCTCAGAATGAGTTCATTTGTAAGATTTTTTTTGGCAAGGGAGAGAGAGAAGGAAAGAGAGGGAGGGAAGGAGGGAGGGAGAAAAATGGAGGGAGGAGGGAAGGGATTTCCTGGGATTTTCTTAGGTGAGTTTTCTTTTTATTTCTTTGACGTATATGTAGGAACTCTCCCACAGGACTGAAGGAGTATGTTCTCTCACTTCTATCCTCTCATTCTCCTCACCCAACATGCACCTCTGGGGTTTTCCCGCCGTTTTACTATCCCTCTAGAAATAGAAAGCCAAGTAGCCATCAGCACCCAGAAGAGAAACAAAGAGGGATACAGTGGGTCTTTAATGTGTGTCCCCATTTTTGAGCACTTGAAAAATAGGCCATTCATAGTCTTTCCTAGATAATCAAAAGCTCCATTAGTACAATTAGTAAGTTATTAGTAGTGATATGGAACTAAGTATGTGTGTTTGTTTTCTCCTCCAAATGAACAGAATAACTTTAATAGCCCTGAACTGGGTTAACTGAATTGGCTTAACTGTGTTTTATTTTCATGGAAGTGATTTCTCTGCATTGGGAGGCACTTTGTTGAGTCATTCCGTATTTACTAAGCACCTTCACTATTCCAAGCAATAATAAATGAAACAAGTTCCATTTGCAGCATGAGCTGGGGTACTTGGCTCTACTGTGGCCTTGGTAAAAGTATTCTTTTCTGTTAAGAATCTTTTCTCTTAAGAAAGTATTCTTTTCTCTTAAGGCTCCCCAGGACATTGTGCTCTTTGAAAGACTCATAGCTCACTCTGCTGGAGACTGGCTTCCTCTCTGAGAAGACCCGATCTGGGACTGAAATGTCTGCTTCCCTCTTGCCTACCTCCCAGAGAGGCCAGTAGGAAGGATTTCTCCAAAGAGGCTTCTGCTGTTCTTTGCTTTTATGAGGAATGAACACATAGATAAGTAGTGCTTTTTTGCACCACTCCACTCATTTCTCTTTCAGGGTTTAATTGTGGTTTGCATTTCAGACTCATATGTATGATGGGACAAATGCAGAAGGTGAGCTGAGGCCCTCGTGCCACTTATAGGGGCTGATAATGAGCTGTAGGCCTTTGAGTTACTCACCAGTTCCCTTCACTCCTTCCTTTCTTTATACCCATCTATTGAGGCTCCACTGTATGGACCTGGTGCTCTTCTGGTACATTTTCAACCCTTTAGCTGAATGGGACACAGTCTCTTCCCTCAAAGCATTCACAGACAAGCAGAGGAATGAACGAGACCACATCGTGATGCTACAAGTACAGAATTGGAGATGACTTTGCTCCCTCACGTTCTTCCAGCAGCTGGCAGACTGGGAAGGAACACAGAAGTGTGTCAGTGAAGCCTGGGAATACATGGGGAGAGCTACAGGGATTGGCGGACGTCATTGGCTAGGGCATTGTCTATTTTGCAGAAA
>PVKA01028719.1:20000-29079 GCA_004027165.1 Ctenomys sociabilis
AAAAAAATCTCCATTATATTTTCATATAATTCTGTTGTCTGGCTTTTGCTCCCCCACCCTCTTTTCCCCATGCATTGGGTTTGAGCACTTTGGAAGTTTTTTTTTTTTTTTTTTTTTTTTTTTTTTTTTTTTTTTTTTTTTTTTTTTTTTTTTTTTTTTTTGTATTTTTGGCTAGTTCAATTCATAGTGATCTGCCTGTTTACAACCTCTCAAGTGCTGGGATTACAAGTGCATGCCACTATGCTCAGTCTCAGTCTCTGTTTCAGCACTCCCTGAGGAAGGGGCTGGCCCAGCAGGCCTAGGGATCGAACACCTGGCCCCTGCACCTGCTTGCAGGTACTTTAATTTGCAGTCAAGTGCTCTACCACTGAATTATACCCCCATGGTGCTTTAATCTGCTGAGCTAACTGTTGAGTTTTTAGAAAGATCTTATTGCCTTATCTTCTCATGTTTCTAGTTTTTTTGTCTTGGGTCTTATAGGATGATTATGGTTAAAAATTTTGTTGCTAGTGTGGATCTCTCTTTTGTTAATGTCTGTTTTTCACCAGTGCTCTCTGGGCATGGCTAAGGACAGGGTTTTGCCTCTATCCTAGAATCCAACCACCTCCATTTCTGTGAGAGGGGATGCTTCAGTGTATTTGTTTGATTGAGTTCTCATGTGTATGAGAATAGGCTGTAGCACAATTAACGGCAAGGGGGCAATCTAGAGAGTGGCATATGGAGGAAACCAATTAATAGCAACAACTATGTTACTCTGCTCATAGTAATAAGATCAGCAAGAGCAATACATGGGAGACAAATTGGATACTGACATACCCTAAGAACCAATAATGTATCACCTGTAACCATAGAACAGAGATCTATAATCTACAGAATGAGGTACAGGACTACAAGATAAACCCTGAGAGGACTTCACTGACCTCATCAGAAACAAAAGTACATGTGTTGATATATAGGTCTTGCTCTATCTAGGTCTTAACCATCCAGCAGAAAAGTATAAAAATGAAGTATACACCGTGGGGCATAATAATAAGTTGAGCTGTAAATGGCTATGGCTGACAACTTCTTCAGATAACTCACTATTGTTGTGCAATGCTGGACTGTGTTGGATTGTGTCATCGAGTTCAGGCACCTAAATTGGTTGAATGACAATTGAGTGCCCATCTTTGACAGGTGTAGACAAAGGAAGGGGTATAGAAAGGAAGAATGATGATGTGTGTGTATGGACAATACAGTTGGGATAGATAACGCCGTGCTTCTACATAATTCTATGAGAGGCAAGATTTGCACTAATGGTGGTTAGACAGGATATTATGTGAGCTTCTAGTAGTATGGACAACCACTAGGAAAATAACAAGGTAGAAAGTATTAATTACTGAATCTTTGATGTAATTCAGGTACAAAAAATAAGATACACAAACAGCTACACTCTCTTAATTTACTGATAAGAGACATATGGTATAATAATGTCTGTAAGTATAATATCATGAATGCACCTTCTATGATACTAAAACATTATGAAAACAGTTTGCAATGTATTAATTTATCAAATCCATCTTGTCAAGGTATCTTAAACCTGTCTCATTGATATTTGTACTTCAATAAAATAAAAATTAAAAAAAGAGATCTATAATCATAGTATAAATACTAAGGCAAACTAAACATTTACCTATAGTAAATATATATTAAATGGAACATTACCTTCACTAACAACAGAGCAGTATTGAACAGTAACAGTGTGGAATGAAGTAGCTATCTATAGACTCACAAAGCTTAATGGTTATGCTAGTAAAGGTAGAGGGGATGGGGCACTGGAGAACTGAATAAAATATAATTGCAAAAATTAGCGAGTGCAAGATTAGAAGGAGGAGAGAAAAGTGAGCTCAGGAATCCTGTTGGGGTGTAGAAGGGAATTGATAGTACTGGGAAAATAGTCACAGAAAAGAACAAACAAGAAAAGGAGAAACAGAAAAACATTTAAAAGGATATGGAAGAAGGGAAGAAGTCAAAATGTGAAAAGAAAATAGGGAGGAAAAAAAAGTGCAAAAAATTCCCCCCTCCCCCAAAACGAAGGAAAGAAGGACAGAAATGAAATAAACTGAGTAAAAACATATTCCTCTGTGTTGTTGAATGAGTAGGTTTTTTTTTTTTTTTCCAAGATCTGCAGTTTTGTAATCCAGCAAGTCAAAATTTTCTCCACCTAGGTTGGTTTGTGAGGTTCCCACCACATCTCAGAGGCCTCTCTGTCCACTCACCCTAGACAGTGGTGACTGTTGAACCAGGGCACAGCCTTGCTCCTGTTGGTAGCTGGAAAGCAGTCAACCCTCTGGTCTCTGCTGGCGTTAGGCCAGGGGGTAGGGCCTCAAGCAAACTGCTGGGCTTGCTGGACCTGTTTTCTTACTATGGAGGTCAGGGCTGTCCTTTCCAGCCTGGGCTTGAACTCTCCAGGTGGTCTGTGTTTAGCTTGCACCCCTGAGACAGTCTCCCAAGGCCATCTCTCATTCAGTCACTGGAATGATGACACTGGGGTCCCTGAAGTTGGTGGCCAGGCCCATATTTTCTTTCTGTGTCTCTTGACCCTTTAGGTTTACCTTAACATTACCTGGGCATTGGCCTTGTCTGTGTTTAGGTGGGCTGGGTAGTGTGTGCCTCTACTCTCCTGTGCCATGGAGAAGCTGAACAGAGCTGGCTTGGGGCTAGTGAGTGCTTGCAACTGGACAGCTGTGGCTGCTGTGCCAGCCTGCACTGGGCAGCCTCTTGTTCTCCTTTTAACATCTCCTAGGAGTTAGGTATTGTTTCTATTTCCATGTTGCAGATGAGGAAACTGAGATATGGAGAAGCTTAAGTACTTTGCCTGAGGTCACAGTAAATGACAAGGCTGGGACTAGAAATCAGTTTCCAGAGTAGTGCGCTTAACCTGAAATAGGCCAAGAGACAGAGGCAAGATAAAGGAGAAGCTAGGGCACATCTGTGCCATTTTTGTCAGCTGTCACATTTGTAAGTGAGAATTCTTAAATTTTGGGAAAACACATTGAAGTGCTTGTTCCTTGACAGTGAACCATAGAAATTTTAAGCTAGAACAGAAAATATACATATCTTTCAATTTGGTGAATTAAAAAAATTCTTTTGGCAGCCGTTTCTCAGGCCTTTCTGGGAAGGTCCTGGGGTCCACAGCTCTCCTGTCGATGCCCCTCTCCACAAGTAACCAGATCAGCCCTGATTTTTATCTCCTCTGTAGTTTGAGTTTCTGGGTAAGGTTTCACATAAAACAGAAGGATGCTATTTTGAAATTGAAATTGCTTTTTTTCCCTACTATTTCCTTATACTCCGGGTCCTTTACCCATGCATTGAGCATGACATTTTGTGCCCACTGCCTTAGAGAAAGATGATACAGAACAAAAAATAGAGGAGGACATCCTTGGATCCTAAGTTGCAAAGGCCTGGGATTCAGAAATGGTAGATTCCTGTGCGTAGAGGAGAGGTGGAGGGTGGGGGAAAGGACAAGGACCCTCAAAAAGGAGGAGAAGGAGAGGTGGAAGGGAAGCGAGTGGGGCCTGGACAAGGAACCAGAGCTGGGAGGCATAGTTGGCATCCAGGGGACAGCAGATTCTGGTGCCTTACTGGCTGCTGATGAAAGGCTCACTATGGATACTGCCACTGGACCGACTCCATTGGAGCAAATGCTCCCCACCAGGAGGAGTGCCAAGAGGGTCTGGTGAGGACTGCTCTTAGCCACTGAGCTGTCCTCCAGTGACTGGCATGAGGACTGTGTGTGCAGAAGCCTGTGCATCTCTGCCACTCCACTTCAGGCTGGGCTTGGCTCTGAGTGAGAAGCAGCAGTCGGCTACATTGTAGGTGCATATACTGAGGCACAATGACTTGGTAACTTGTCTGTGCAAATACATAACCAGCGGACGGCTTGGACCACACCAAATTTGTCCAAGACAACAATGCCAGCTAAGCACAAACCTGAGGCACAAATGGATCAATGAATCATGTGATTTTAGTCATTTTCTTGTCAATGGTACAAAATACCCAACACCCATAATTTGTCTATGGTCAGCTGGCTGCAAGGCTGGAAGGGTGTGGTGGAGGAAAACTGCTCATGGCGCAGTGGTCGGGAAGCAGAGGGAGAAGGGAGGAGCTGGAAGGAAAATACACCTCTGTAGGTCGCACTGACAGTGACCAAGACCCCACCTCCTAACAGCACATTCAGCTCTGAACCCTTCAGTGGAGGAATGCACTGAGGAATATGGTGCCCCCATGACCCAGTCACCTTCTGAAAGATAAGCCCTAAGCACATGGTCTTTTAGGGAGAAGGTTCTAGATCTAAACCATAGCACATACTAATCAAAAATTACTACCAGGGCAAGTGAGGGGCACATGAACACATCATGTATTAAAGTTCTATCAGAGAAAACTGTTCAGATGCAAGAGGCCAATGTCTCACACAACCCTCCCACCCAAGTCGTAGAAGAGGGGGATGCCTGACACTGGAGTACAGCAGCCACACACACACTGATCTGTCTTATGAGACATCTGTGAGTGTAGGTGATGACAGGTGATGAATGATAGCTCCACCCCTTGGCTTTGGCTCAGCTGTCTGTGCTCGACACAGTCCACTTGAGCTGCTGCTGTCCAGACGTAGGCTTTGCACTTGCTCTGCACTCTCAGTGAGCTGCGGGCCCGAGTAATCTTTGCCTGGTCTGAGGTCTTCTCTGGCCACTTGGAGAGAGTCTTCCCATCTCTGTGGGCTCTGCGTTTGCTCTCAATGTTGCCTGCTTGAGTCCTGCAGTAGATGTTATCCATTTCTTCCTGTTTTGACCCTCCATATTTCTGTTGGATGTGGGACTCCGTGTTATAAATATTGGTAATTAAGATCCGAATCATAGAACCTGTGATTGCCCAGCTTATGGGATGTCAAGTGAAATTGAGAGTGCTTTGCCAAGGCTGAAAAAATTGATGCAGCTTGTGTGCTAATTCTGACACTGTGAAAAGACACAAGCATGTGTAATTGATGTTAATGGAATGGCTCTCTCACATAGACCCCAAGTGTCTCGAGTGTGTCTCCTTCCCTTGGCAGATGTGGCTAACAACCTATGCAATGTCCTACAAATATTTTTTCCTTGTTCTTATATTTCCAGTTTGGTTCAGGGTGGCAATGTGTCCACCAGAAAATTCTCCAGCCTCCTTCAGCATTTTGTGAAAGCTCTGCATATGAGATGTGAAAGAATGATTTATACTTTTCAGGCAAGTCTTTATTTTCTTAAGAGAAATGGAGAACTCAGCTGAAATGGCCCCTTTGCCTTCTCTGGTATTTTTTTCCTGCCTGCAGCGGAGCCAGATGCTGGGATATGCTCAGCCATTTGGACCCCTCACCAAGGATGGCAGAGCGGGGAGGTAGAAGTGATATAGGGATGCTGTCTGGCCTCCAAATAATCCAAACAGTACAAGGGAAATATGCCCAGTAGGCCAGTATTGTGTTCTCTAAAACTGGAGAATGAATTCTAAGAGCCATGAAGATTAAGAGTAGGGCATATATGTTAGGGGAAAGAAAGCTCCTAAGCGGTACAGAAAGAGTCCTGAGGGAGTTGTAAGGGACTCCACTTCTCAAGTGAGTTTTGTAGATCCAAACCATGAGGTGAGGCAGGTCTAAGGGGGGAAGAACTATAATTAACTAGTAAGATTACAAATATAGTTGTTTAGGTAACTGTCATGCCTGATGGATGAGGCTGTTGCAGGCAGGCATAGTGGGAAGCCACAAGAACAAGGCTATGTCCATCTGCACTGCTCGTCCGGAGAAATATGACCACGCTTACACCTGCACAACTATGTGACCTCCACCCCCAGATTCAAGGCAGCAAACTCCTCCTTTCTCTTTAAAGGCTTTGTTGTGTCTTCACTTCGTGCTGATTCTTTTTCTCAGAGCTCAGCCTGCTCCTACAGGACTGAATAAACAGCCATGGTTCCTTACACAAAACTTGCTGGGGTGGTCTCTCTCCTCTCCACATCTTTAGCAGTAACATTGATCTAATGGGATGTCACAAGGTGGGGATGCAGTTGGATGAAACTATGGTTAACTGATTGTGAGTTTAGTTGCTTAGGTAATACTGATTAAATGATCAGATGGGGAAGCAAGGAGCATAGCAAGGGTACATAGAACACTCGGGGGTTTACTCTGGAGGGGGAGGATCAATGACTTCCTGGCCCCCTACTCAAAGTGGTGGATACCTAGTAGAGTATCAGTCACCACTCTTTATCCATGGGGGAAGTGCTTAGGTGTAGTCATTCTATTTCTTGTCTTGAGGTCTGGCCTTCAACAGTGTACTTCTACCCACAGTTGTAATGTACCTGTGCTGGCTTCTCTGAGGGTCTAGTCCTGTCTGATGGCCTAGACACTTCTACCTAATTTAGTCATCTCTAATGGAAGCTTTCTCCCTTGAGAAGCCAAGTTAGGACTGGCTTACCTGCTCCTCAGGTTCCAGGTTCTCTGACAACAGTGAAATCCTCACTTAGTGCACTATTTGGCTTCTGACATGTAACTGAGAATAGCAGAGACTCCCTGGGTGGACAGCTCTCACTGGTGTTTCTGTCCCCATTCCTGAGCCTTAACCCTATGATGGACAGTTGTGTGTGTGTGGAGATATGAACCAGTGTGAAAAGGCAAGGAATATCTCCTGTACTGGGTGAAACCTGTTAGGTTCAGGTCCTAGTATGAATTGCTAAAATCATTGTGGTGGTCATCTAATATGCCAGTGCCCTTAGAACAAAGGCCCATGCTCCCAGGACCACCTCCTCCTTCTTCTCCAACTTAGCCTAGGACATAATTTACTTTCATCCTTCCTGCCTCCTCAGGGAAGACTCCCAACCAGCTCTCTCAGGTTTATCTAAGCATCCCCTCCAAATTCCACTCCTGGCAAAAGACCATAAAAGCCTCAGACTCTTTTTGTCTAGTTCAGAGAATTCCTTGACCTCCCCAAATTCTCTCTGTGTCCTCAAAGAAAATAAAGCCCCTTTCCTTTTTTCCATCTGCCTGTTTCTGTGCTGTGCCGTTCACCTGAAAAACACCTATCAAAACCCAGTGAAGCTATTTGCCATTTCCTAGATCCAGGGCTCTCAGGGACTACTCCCCTTCCACAGAGCAATCCATATAAATAGGGAAAGTTGTTCTTGTCAAATTTTACAGGCAATCTGAGGCTAATAGCATTAGCAGGCAAATTGCTCCTACCCCATGACACTTCAAGATTATGGGCAAAAGGATGCATGATCACTCAAAGATTATTCAGAGTCAGAGTCCAACCTGTACTCTAAGAGGGTGCAGACCGCTGCCATTAACTGAGATGTCTCAGGGTAAGGAAGTCTCAAATGACAGCCTCAAGCTGAGCCTCTGTGGCCTTTTATTAGAACTAGGCCCGCAAGCATCAAATAAAGACTCTTGTAGGTGACAAGGGAAGAACAGGGGATAGTGAGGATGGTCTACTAAACATCTGACTTCAGGACTAAAGTAAATGGTAGCAGTGTGCAGCGCAGGGCATTCACCCCTTGAGGCCTTGCGTTTCCTCCTGCTGGCTTCCTCCTGCTGTGACTTGTGGCCCAGGAGTTTATCTTTTAATCTCTAAAACTTCCTGAGGTTTTAGGCATGTGGTTTTAGCAGGCTTTATCTCTGCATATCTATCTCATGCATGCCTCTGGGCAATGCTCCTCCACTCTTTCTTCACTACCTGGGTGGTTCAGGTGTTGAGCTGTACATGTTGGTTTGTCTTTTGCTGAAGCGATTAGCTGAGTATCTGGCATGCTAAATAAGAAAAATTTGTGGGCTTGGAGATGGAGGTAAACAAGGTTCCAACACATCAAATAATTTACAAGAAATCCAGACGGTAATTAAAAGAATGGGTCCTAGGGTTTCTAAATGACAAACCATTCTTTTAATGTTAGTTATTAATTGCTAAATTAAGTGGAACAGCCTCATAAGTTCTCATATTCTGTTTATTCATCATTTGTGTACATAAGGGAAGTGGAGAAAGTAAGTGAATGGTACTTGCATTTCTATCGTCACAAGCAGATGCAAGGACAGGACAGGTGCCCTGGTGCAAGGTGCCAGCATGCATTCCTAACAGTCATGGTGCAGGCAGCTGCTGGTTTCCTGTGTTGCTTTGCCTCCAAGAAATCTTGCCTTGACGAAGAAGCAGAATGTTCTCCTGGAGGGAGAACTGGTTGGAAATCAGCCTGAGAATTTTGGGGCCAGCCTGGGGAGTGCTTAGGGGCAACTAACTCCCTAAGGGGTTACCCTGGATTTTGGCAGGGCACCCTCTGGGATGCTTCTTCTGCACATTGTTTTGCCAGAAAATTGAACCAAAACACCTTGAGTGGAGCAGTTTTGCAGTGAGCGTTTGCCGTGTTCTTGGTGATTCTGTATCTCTTTAGGGAAAGCATTTCCCTGTTTCCTATATTATATGATCAATAGGATTTGCCTGGCTTGGATTCCTTGCATAACTGTTTACATGCTTCACTTCTTGGTTTTTCTCCAGTGCCAGAGGGTAGGGATGCTTCTGCTGCCTTCTGAAATGCACATTTTATTTTTATTTATTTTTTTTTTTGCCATTGCTGGTTTTTATTTATTTATTTTATTTTATTTTTTTTTCCCGTTTATTTTTATTTTATTGAAATACAAATGTCAATCAGATAGTTTCAAAGCACCATAACCATACAGAGTCGATGAAATAATACATTGCAAACTGTTTTCATAATGTTTTGGTATTGTACAAGGTACATACATGATATTATATTTACAGGTATTTATGTAGCTGAATTATATCAAAGATTCAATAATTATTTACCTAGCGGATGACCCTAGCACTAAAAGCCGACATAATATCCTGCCCCACCACCAATAGTGCAGATCTTGCCTCTCATAGAATTATGTAGAAGCACAGCGTTATCTAACCCAACTGTACTGTCTATACACACACAGGATGATTTTTTCTTTCTACAACCCTTCCTTTGTCTACACCTGTCAAAAGTGGGCACTCCGTTGACATTCAACTACCTTAGGTGCTTGAACTCGACACCACAATCCAAC
>PVKA01028720.1:0-22420 GCA_004027165.1 Ctenomys sociabilis
GAGAGAGAGAGAGAGAAGAAACAAATGCCCAATATCTTCCTGATTTAAAGAATAGAGACTAGATATAGACTAGGTAAAAAACTTTGCTTTCTTCAATTTAAAGGACTTCATATAATGAGCAGCACTATGTGTTTCACGTAATCCTCACATGGTAAGTATCAATAAATAGAGACTGACTAAACTTCAATTCATTTTTAAGACTTTATTGAAAATTTTAAATTTCAAAATATAAGTTATGTTTTCTTAAACATTATTATTTTTTTGTTTTTTTTGTTTTTTTTTTTGGCGGGACCAGGGATTTAACTCAGGCCCTTGTACTTGCCAGGGAAGTGCTTATTCCACTGAGCCATCTCTCTGACCCTTTTCTTAAACATTATTTAAGAAATATAATTTCTTAAAAACTGCATTTATATATAATTATTTAATGAAGAATGAACTACTGTCTTTTTCTTGTTTGCTACCTAAAGTTTATAACCAATGCAAAGTTTATTCTAGTAGATATAATCACAAAATGATTAGACAGAGTATGCGGAGAAGTTCAATTTCTCTGAAATAGGTCTGTCTATATTTTTCTACTGATCTATACTTCCATTTCTTTCAGTGAATGTAACTGTGTTTACAACCAAGACTTGGATTAAATTTGTAGAATATCTTAATAATATTACAAATATCTTAATATTTGTAGATATCTTAATAGCATATCTTAAATATGCTATTTTCTTTTATAAATTTATTCAAAAACACTAAAGCATACACACACACTCACACACATGCGAAAAGTTAATTTTGTATAAAAAGACAATAAGCTGGGCAAATCTAAGTTTTATAAGTAGGTCTTATATAAGCACATTTCAGTAATCAGGAGGTTGACATTTCAAAATCAACAATCAAGACCTCTTTTCCACTTTGTATGTAGTCTAAGAAGATGTTCTTTTCAAAACTTCAAAAATCAGTCATTTTTGTCAGTTACTGCCTGGTATCATCAAGGTTACAACAAGTGATTTGACAGGATAATTTAAAAATATTAACATTAAAAAATCTTCATTTAAATATAACTTTTATTCAGGTAATATATATAATAAATAATATTTCTGACATGAGTCTATTAAAAGAGAAAGCAGTTACTTAGTTCTTGGCATAATGTCACAGGAGAAAGAATCTGATCATTGTGAGGAGAAAAATACATTCATACATACATAATATCTGTATAATAAATATAGCATTATATATATGTGAAAGATTAGCTTAATCTATTATTGTAGCATTTTTATGTCTTTCTGCTTATCATCTAGCTATTCACTTTCCTATCTCTATTGCACCACAAGCAAGATAATATCACCTATTGTAATCTCAGTTTAAAATAGAAAAGAACTACTAGTAAGAAATTAAAATACTAGTACCTATTCTTATAGCATTGAGTGAACTACAAGTATCAATTTTTGAATCCCTAGACTTATGTAACCAATTTTATACCCATGATTTCCAGAGGATGAAAATAAGCTTCTTATGTCTTCACAGAGAGAATCAGATTTTCTAGAATACAATACCCACTTATGTGATCTATCATCACCACATTGTTCTCTTCATTTCTCTACTCTCCATCTTCTAAAGATAATCAATTTTGTGTGATCATTTTATCCTAACAGATAGCGAAAGAGAAATCTACTTACAGCCAATCAACATGACACAAATTGAAAAGATTTTCTCCGAATTGGTGTTAGGAGACACATTTCCAAATCCTACACTGGTTAAACTGCTGAAGGTAAAATAAAGTGCGGTGACGTATTTGTCTTTAATGGACGGCCCAGAACTGGAGTCACTGTCATTGTAACGCTTCCCAATTTGTTGTCCTAAGGAATCCAACCATCCGATTTTGTCTGTCAGGTATGGCCTTTCCACATTCCCAATTGCATACCAGATGCAAGCCAGCCAGTGGGCAATGAGTGCAAATATGCACATTAAGAGCATGAGAACAGCAGCACCGTATTCTGAGTATCGATCCAGCTTCCTGGCCACGCGCACAAGACGAAGTAGTCGAGCAGTCTTCAAAAGACCGATTAATGTGGTTGTCTGTTGAAATAAATGTTCACTGTCAGAAACAGCTGAGAAGCAATTCAGAATATGCCCTGTAAAGTAGACTTGGTTAGAAACAGGCTAACACAATATCGTCACATGGAAATGACTATACATTTATTAATTTTTGTATTTAGACTAAGTATTAAATTTAGTTCTTTTTCAATTAAACATGCTTCCAAAAATACTTTAATTGTATATGATATACTACTTCATCACTCTGACATGCAGGAAATATAGAGCAGAGAATCTGTAATATTTTAAGCTGTAATCAAGTGCTTGATACAGAATGTACTTTTAGTCATTCATTCATTCATTCATTCATTCATTAGCTAATCAGTGTTGCAGCGTGTTGCTATGTGCCTACAGAAATACTGCACAGCAGCATTTAGTATTGGGCAGAAATGTTGGCATTTCTAATAGAATTACTTAATAGACAATGTATCTTGTCTGATAAAAAGAAACAGGTCTTCTATACATTGGGTAGGACCAATATTTTTTGAAACATAATTTGAGCATGAAGAGTATGATGAAGTTGTTAAGCAGAATATTAGAGCAGAGGACATTTGGGAATGTGGCCTGTGGTAGAGGCAACTTGAGAAGGGCAGCTCAAGAAAAACTTCACTGACTAGCCAAAATCTGAGAAAGAAAGGCCTAAGCAATGGGAAGAGGCCAGTGAGCGGCTGCTTCTTCAACTATGGAAACATTTATTGGATAACTGCAGGCACAAATTATGCTCTAATACTTCAATGCATTCTTTTCTTGTTGTCTTCTTAAATGTGTTGAATGGATAAGTTGCTTCTTGGTATACACCAATGATAACATAATTGTATTTTGCTTTGGAGTATGATATGTATAACTAATTACATGATTATTACTGACCAGGTAGCTAATGACAGAGTACTTTCATATAATAGCAGGATACTTAACTGGTTGTTTGGACTCAAGATCTTGTAAGTACAAATTACAAGTTCATTTCTTATGTTTCCTAAATAATGTCAACTATAAGTACTGTATTCACAGGGCATATAATTATTCCATAGTTAACATGGTGTTTACTAATCAATTATTGAGTCATTTTATCCGTTCATTGCTGGTGTTTATTTCACAAAGTACATTCAACCGTGTTGAGAACACTTATATCTTAATTGAAATATGTAGAATAGGGGACTGGGGAGATGGCTCAGTAGAATAAGCGCCTCCCTGGCAAGCGCAAGAGTCTGAGTTCAATCTCTGGTTCCGCAAAAAAAAAAAAAAAAAAAAAAAAGCACCAATGTCAAGATCAGTGTTTTCATTAAAACATTATAGTGTTTTAGTTTAGTTTATTTGCTTCTTGTGCCTCATGGAAATAGAGTCCTTAGTCTTTCTTGAATTCTTTATTATAAGAGTGGAGTGAAACCCTCCCCAAATGACAAAAGTCTCCGTAGTTGAGATGGAATTATCATAACTAGACTTTGATCTTTACTCATTTTAGGTTGTGTAATGAATCTTTTGTATTCTACTGAAATAGTAGAGTTGGTTAGAAACAAGCACAATATCATCACATTGAAATGACTATACATTTATTAATTTTTGTATTTAGATTAAGTATTAAATTCTATGAAAATAGAATACAAAAGATTCACTACACAAAGCCACTCATTGGCCCCTTTCCATTGTTCACTTTTTTCAGAATGCAATAAACATCATTTTATTTATTCATGGATTCAAAAATATACCTCCTCTCAAAAAATGATGACAAGTTTGAGTAGCATTAGGTGATAACTTAAACTATTTATATTGTCAATATTTTAATTTAGCAATTATGTGCTAGTACATTAGAATAGATGAACTTATAACCAAATTTTGTTCCTATACAATATGTATCCTTGAATAAATACTCCATAGTATCTCATAATCTCAAGCTTCAGTACCTATTGATAAGTGCAAATAACAATGTTTACCTTACAGGGTTATAACCACAACAAATGATTATGTATTTTAATTTAGATACATCTTACATTTTGATGTATGTTAATGGGAGGGGACATTATGTTCTAAAATGAGTTGATGGAGCTTTCAGATTTTCTAATCTATAATTTACATATATAAAATCTCATTTGGAGGCTTTTTATCAGAGGCCAGACAGCCCACCCAGGGAAAGGACAGGAACTTTGAAAGAAGAACACTTGCCTGGATCTTAGACTGCTCAGCCCTGTTAATGAGTCTTCCCATTGCCAACATTTCACCATTTTTATACATTTTATATATTTTATTTTTCCCTAATTTTTGTTTACTTACAATTAAACACAAATGTCTGAGTTCATTTCTCAAATCTTCAGATTATTATTTTTTGAAATAAAATTTCTCAAAACAAATTCTCTAGATAGTTGGCAAATAAAGTGAAATAAGAATGAAAAACAAATGAGTTCTTTTGATACAATTGTCAGTATGGGTAATTTTGGATATACAATGATAGAGTAAAAATGATGTTATGAAAAGGAAAGAAAATGAATCTGTTGTGCATGCCACACTTCTTTCACCTCTCCCCAGTCTGACTTTCTCTAGTATTATATAAAAATAAAGATAAAGTTGGTATGATAACAAATCTCCAAACAGAGACATCAATACAAGGAATCCAACAATGCAGAAATGACCTCTATTCTGAAGAAAAATGAGAGGAAAATAGGATTGATGGTCAACTCTCAAAACAGTAGACATAATTCATATATAAAAAGGAAGGGGAAGGAAAGAGAGAGAGAAAGAGAGAAGAGAGGGAGAAATCAAAGGCTTTGTTACATCTCTCAGTGAAAAGATAAGGGCAGATGAATACTGTTTGTAATGAAGTACTTTCCTTGTGGTTTCATAACATGTACTTAAGCATAGCTTGCTGTGTTGGTTCACCAACATAACAAGTGCCTTGGCCTTGTTTCTACTGCTATCAAGATACTGCTACCACACTTGTCTATTCTCGTCCATGAGGGTTGTAAACAACACAACTTGTAGATGGTGGTTAGCATTATTATAATTATTTTCTTTTTCTTCCTTAAACGCATCTTTTTAACCACAGATTGAACTCAGAACCTTGCACTTCCCATGCAGGTACTTACACTACTGAGCTATCTCCTGGGCCACTAAATGGGTCGGAAAGACGTATAATACCTTGCCCTAGAATGCAAAATGGACACAATAGACTGAAGAATTATCAAAATCCTTTTGCTGAGTTGGTCATGGTTTGCTCTCATTTTTCTGTTTACTGTTCTATCTTTGCATTATCCAGAAGTGAAAAATACTACCACCAACTAACAACAGTTTTGTTAACATCAGAATTTGACTGAAGAGAATTTCAGAATGCATGTATATCTTAGAGCATATCTACTTTCATTTAATGTGTAAATATAGTATAGACATCTTTATGATTTAGTATATTTTTTGAAAATATAATAAATCAAACTGTTCATGAACTACCAATCAAACTGTCCATGATCCAAGTCATAACTATTTGAAAGCAGTACCAGGAAAATGTTTTCTCATAGATGTTATTTTTTGAGTTTTTTGGGTCAGAAAAATATTGTGTGCTAGTAATTAATTGTGTAGAGACATTATTATTTATTCTTTTGGTACTGGGATCAAACTCAGGACCTTGTGCTTGCCATTCAGGCACTTATGCTGTTGAGATATTACTCCAGCCCAAAAAGTATAATGAACTCATAACATATGAACTCTGTACATGTACCTGTTCCATCTCAGATTTCAGCTCATTTTTGTGATTGATTGGTATTTCCAATTCAAAGTCAGAATGCCATAGGAAAGAAAACTTCCCTATTTAAGACTCTTGTCTTTAATGTATTTTGTTGAATTTTAAATCCAAAGAATCTTTTTTTCCAAAAATTTAATTATCCATATTTTTTGATAGACAATAAATACCACTTCATTTTAAGTTTTTAAAACATCCATATATATTATTTATTAAAAGCCTTAGATTCCTTTTTTATTGAGGTAAAAGTCAGTTTACCTTATCAAGTCTGTGATCTTCTTGACTATATATACTATTTTAGTTTTGTAAATATATTAGATGGTAGGCCATACTTATCTGGACTGTACCAATCTTGCCACTGTTTATTCTATACTAAATCAGGCAGTATTCTCTACCAATGCTAATGGAATTCTTCTTGAAGGCCTGATACTAGCTAATTTGTTATCAGTATTAAATAAGTATTCTGGAATAAATTTGGCTGCCATTAAACTTAAAAAGTCTTATTTCAAGAATTTTAGAAAAGATTTTACTTTCAGTCATTATTTTCAAGAATGTTACCTTTAAAGCATTTTTGTTTTCTAATACGGAGATCAAACCCATATACTAGATGTATGCTTATTATTACCTAGACTCCGAATACCTTAAACTACATTGTTTTAGAGGTTTATTCTTTGAAACCTTTGCTTATAAGTAAGTGATATAACTATTATTTTATAAACTGGGAACTATGACTATGTGTTCTTTGATTTCATTTACAGAGTTGGTAGACTAATTCATCATTGTAATTTATACTTAATCCATGATTTTTTCCTGTTTGTCAAGTTATTTGGGTGCAAATGGAAAAAATGCCAATACATAGAAAGTAATAATCTCAGAAATTAAGATTTGCCACTGATAAGATGAATATTGGATAATTTTAGGCAGTTGATCAAAGTTGCCTTTTGGAGAGTAAAATGATAAATCATTTGAAAAGTAACACAAAATCATTTTTTCCTTCAAATTTCATGATGAATATTGGATAATTTTAGGCAGTTGATCAAAGTTGCCTTTTGGAGAGTAAAATGATAAATCATTTGAAAAGTAACACAAAATCATTTTTTCCTTCAAATTTCATATTATCTAATTCTTAGATAAGTAATAAAACTATTCCTTTAGAAATTATTTATACAATATAATTCAATGATATGAAAAATAGTGTGTAGTCAGCCTAATATTATTTCAGTATTTCCAAGAACATATTTACTAATACAGTCAAATAGCTATACTTTGAAAGTATGTGAAATCTTGAGAAATTATCTAGTTTTATTTCTTTATACATACCAAATATCATGGTTACTTCCAGAAACTGCTAGTTTTAAGCAGGAGATTTTAGAGCCTTAGGAGGGAAAACCCTTCTAATATTGAGTAACTTTTTCTATTGAGACATTCTCTTTCATTTGTTTTGTTATTAAAATTCTACTGTGTTTCTATCTGAATCATTTTTATTTTCTTTATGGTGAAATTGAAAACTGGTCACCAAATTGTTCTAAACCACAGTGGACAGATGATACAATAATAAACCATGGGTGCTCTAAATTGAAATTCAACTTTGGAGAAAATTTTATCGCACATCGCTTTAATTAATTGCTTATATATAAATGATAAATGAATAAATTGAATCAACGTACTTTCTCTAAATGTAGATCTTATGACATGCTACAATATTTTATAGGTATAATCAAATTTCCAAGTGCAAGCCAAGAGAAACTTTTGTCAAATTTAAGTCAAAGGTTACATAATGAAAGACATAGATACTTTAGTACATATATACATGTGTACGTCTTCAAAATGTGATTTACTAAAGTTGAAAATAAATATGTAGCATTTTAGGCATTAATTTCTAAGAATCAAGTGATGTGTATAGTAAAGATCAAGTTTAGGAAGGTTAGCTGACAACACGGCCACCATTCCTTTACGCATGCCTGCTAAGGTTTTCTCAAGTCATTCTAAGATTCCTTCTGACTGAATCAAGCCGATGAGCATGAATATAAATTCTTTCTTTTCTAATGGAATATTCCTTCCAAGAGTTTTTTAGGTATTTAAATTTCAAAGGCCTTTTTTTTTTTTTTTTAATTTTTGGCTTGTTTTCCTAGTTCATGAAAAGTAATGAAAGGAGAGAACTCAGCAAAGCAAGTGATCACAAAATTCCTAATTTTTAGGGAGGGAAGAAAATAAGGGTAAGTAAGCAGAAGTCCTTGGGGTGTAACTGCTTGTATCTCAGAAACTAAGATTTGCCACAGAGAAGATGAATATTAGATACTTTAAGGCAGCTGATCAAAACTGACTTTTTTAGAGAGTAAGACAATAATATTATTTACTTGTATTATTAATTTCAGTGTAACTTGCTGTATGTGGCATGATTTTGGAATCTGAGAAACGTAGCAAGGCCCATGGGGAGGATTAATGTGCATCATGCACGCATGCCTGCTCCACACGTGAATGCAGGCAGTGAGTACCGAAAACATTTAATAAGAAAAATTTAAAAAGAACATAATGTCTGAATTAGGAAATTCAGAATCTTTTCATTTTTCTGGGTGACATTAATAACAGGAAGATATTAATGATATAGACAAGCCCCATATTCATAAAATGTTTCAACATAATGGATAATTTTCCTATTCATAGTAGATGATTTACTTTTATTTAAGCTAAAAAAGTAAGACATTGTTTCGAAAAATACAAGAAATTATGTGTTTTTAGTAAAAATACACATGCCAAGTCATCCTTTTAGCATATCTTTTTAGTCCCTTGCATGGTACCTGATTTATCTACAAGCCATCTGTATTTGAATGAGAAACAGCAGCATGTAAAATGTAAGATGGTCAAAACAAGAATTTCTCCTCCTCAAGGCACTTTTTCTCCCCAGGTTTGCAACATCTGGATAATACACTGCCATTTATAAAAGTTACCTAAGGAATCCTGTTGCTCCTCCCAAGTTATTTTCAACAACATAAACAAAATACCTTTCAACTACTCCTCATTGTGCTTTTCCTCCTAATCATGAACAAATCCATGGTTTTGTTCTTCCTGGATTACAGCGCAGACTTTAACCTGACCTCCTCCTCTTATTAGCCAGTTTGCAGGCAATACCCCATGTGATCTTTCAAAATGTCAATGAGATTGTGCCTTGTCATTCCGAAGAAGCCTACCGCAGGCACAAAAGACAAGCCCCACACTGTGTGATTTTCTGGTATTGTCAGATTCTCACATCTCACCTCCTACTCACTGTATTTCAGCCTGGCTGCCACTGTCCTTTCTGTTCTGCTCACATGCTGAGCCTGCCCACCACTTGGGCCATTTTCACAGGTCTTTAAATGCTTGGCGCTGTAGTTTCATGTGGCTACTTCCTTCTTTTGAAGTTTCAGCTCAAGTGATATCTGCCCAGTGATCTTGGGGGATCTCCAAACTGGCTAGCCACCCACTCAAGTCATTCTCCACAATTTCCACCCATTTTATGAACATTGTAGCATTTCCTCTATTTTGAAATCATCTTGCTTAGTTAATGTTTTGATGTCATCAGTCTTGTGCTTTATGCTATCTAGTATGCCTTCTTGTGTTCTCCTAGAATGATAAATTCTGGGGAACAGAAACTTTCTCTAGTTCATTCTTCAATATTCAAATCTAGGATAGTACCTACTATGTTGAAGAATGCTCAATAAGATTTTCTGAATGAGTGAAGCACTGCATTACTAAGCAGAGGTAGTGTCACTTAACAGTTCTGAAGTTCAGTGGCCTCATCTACAAAATACAAACTGTAGTTAACTTTCCAGGCAGGAAACGAAATGAGATAACTAGTTCTGGGACCTACATTGGCAGTGGTACTGAATTCTAATTTAGAGGTACTATATATTTCAGAATATTTTTAGTATTTTAAAACATGGACCCTAACATTTAAAAGACAGAAACTCTTTGTACTTCTTTTTCTAAGCCTCTCTATGAAAGCTCTATCCTTTACCAATTACCCTCCTACACAAGAGCAAAGAGCACCCTTAGGCCAATGCTAAATTCTCAAGAATCCTCAGTAGCTTTATTTGTTCATTATTTTTCATATTTTCATAGTATTAGGATTAAAATCCGTAGTTCATACACCCTAGGCAAGGTCTCCACCATTAAGTTATACTACCAGATATATTTTATTTTATTTTATTATTTTAGAGACTGATACTTAGTTGCACAGCCTAGTCTGAAACTTGAAATCCTCCTGCCTTAATTTTTTTTTAAGTAGCTGGGATTAAAGACGTGCACCACCAGACCTGCCTATTGTTAATCAATCTCTAGTAGCATCTCCTACAAGTTCTTTCTTTACTACCTGTAAATATCTTAGAAAAAATATACAAAAAAGTACACATATAACAACGCTTTCTTTCACCCCATAAATTCTTCTATTATTGTCCCTTTTCATTTGTTACCACGATTCTGACAAAGGGGGCTCTAGCCACTTCCTATTAATTTTTGAAGCCCCCTGATTGTGACAATATCAGACTTGATACTTCAATACATACCTGACGGACACATTCGCTGGCTCATTTTCAGGTCTCTTTTTAGTTTGTATCTATTATCTTTGATGCTTTTGTCTTGGGTTATTTTTTATTTTCCTAGTTTACAGTCCCTAAGGGTGAGTAGAATTTGCAATGTGAGGAGAGTCTCCATCACCAACAGAGTGTTTCCAGGTCCCATATAACCTTTCAATATCCTGCCGGTTGTTTGTTTATGTAAAAATAAATTTAAAGTCACTTAGCCTTGAAACTAGGTTTTAAGTATAAGCAAATTTGCTCTTTCACATTTATAAATTTAGGAAATCTACCATGTAAAATTTAGAGAACATTAAGTTATTCTATGTGGACTTTTACTAAAAGTTGTTCACCATCTCACAAATTTACATTTTTAGCAGCAGCAGGGGGATTTTCATATGTATCATAGCATCAGTTTACATTTGTACACCTTGTAGTTACAGAGTTCAGACATGTATCCATGTAGATACACCTATATATGCATGTTTGTACATATATGCATATTTATACACACGTGAACATGCATACACATGTATTTTCAATCCTTTTAATAAGATACAAATATGAACAACTAATAACATGAAGTTGAATGTTGCAGCTATTGTTCAAAAACAAGCTTACATATTGAAGTAAGGTAGGAGCACCTGAGATCTTTATTCTATCACTTAATGTACATGTGCTTGAATTATTTATGTAGTAAGCTAGATGTGATTTTATTAAAAATGCTTTTTATTTTTGATATTAAGGGTAGGGTCATTTTATATTAAACTTGACAAATTAAATGTATAAAATTATACCACTGTAATTTAATGATAACTAAAGGAGACCTTACAAACTACTCTTTGTTAATTAAATGTTGGTTTCAAAGAGGTTACGAATCTGTCCATAAAGGACTTCTCCTCTAACTACAGTGGTCCTTCTAGAAAACTCCCAGTAGTAATATAGAACTCCCTAGCCCATATTGGGAGCACTTTCTCTGCCAATCTGCTGGTCTTCCCTCTAGCCCTCCAGCCTCCAACCTTTCAAGCCTCCAAGCAATTGGTTTTCTGTGTTATTCTTTTCTCTAAACGCAGGATCAGATACATTGACCTGCACACTATAAGTTCTAACTGCATACTAATAGAATGAATGAATCTACTCAACTATGAGGTTCTTATAATACTTTTCCAAACTAGCAAAATGCATTATATCTACTTTAGAACTCGAAACAGTAAGCACATAATTCTAAGCTGCTTTTCTAGGCGAGAGATCAACTGCTCTGAGTCTTGTCAGCTGGCTTTGCTTTCTACCCGTGATGACCTTTGGGACACTCTGAAGCAGTGACAAGAAATTCAAGCTTAAAACTATTCAATCAAACCATCTTTCATTAGAATTCCTTCTAGCTTAAAAGTTGTCATTTATTTCATGTCAGATGTCTCAGAGTAATTTTTTAATATTCATATGCTAAAAAGTCCCAAATTAGTCCATTTAAATTTGAATTTAAGATCTCTTTTTTCTGTGGGAAGTATTCAGAGACAAAACCAGGTGGTGAAGATTTGCAATACACTTATCACTTGAAGTACATTTATTAAAAACTTAATCTGAAATATGACTGTGTATATAAAAATCTAATTGTCATATGATACAGTTCATTTACAGTCTATGCAGTTATAGATTATATGTAGAGAAAACAGCCTGTCTTTCTTACAAAAAGTATGAAGTATTTGAATTGCATTGGTGTTTTTCCTGTTACCCTTTCACCGTTAAAAAGTTGCTTCGACTCAGTCTGCTATGTTAATTCTGTATGACTCTTGCTGCCTTTGATATATATATATCCTTCATCTCATCATATAGCCTGTGGATCTTTAGACATATCTACATAACCCTGGAACTGTCTTTTACCACCCTATTCTGTCCCTAAAACAGGTTTTTGCCTCTTCTTGTTTCAGAACTTCCTTGTGTTGCAGCTATCTAATCTAATAACTGATAAACATCAATGGACAGTTAATATTTGTTGAGTAAATAAGTGCATTTATGGATTAATGTGCTCATACATAAGTTTTTTTTTTTTTTTGGAAAAAGTATATTAGGAAATAAGAGCTTTAGTCCAAAAAGACATGAAGGTAAAGATAAAAGTAAATTTTGGCTTATATATTTTAACTTTTGAATGAAGTTTCATTGTTTTTATCAGCAGGACATCTTGACAGGTGTAATTTCATGGATCCCTCATTGGAAGAAACTCAGAGATAAATAATGAAGTATTTCACTTTCTTGTAGTTAAAACCCAAAGTCAGAAGTGTTTATTAAAAATATAACTATTTCAACAAGGTATTATTATTATTATTTAGGATTGTTTTGTTAATTTCGAATTAATTACCATACCCAACAACAACTTGAGAGGGAAAGGTGCTATTATTGTCATTCTTTTATAGATAATGAAAGGAAGTCTTGAGATAAAGTTTAGAGAATCCAAGAAGAGTGTATTTTATTCCATAGTTCTCTTAACTGACCCAAATTTTGACCAGAAAATTCTGGAAAAAAGGATTCTAAACCTATTGATTTCCATTGGCAGAAAACAATTCTGGTCCTGAAGCTGGGTAGAGAGTAAGCATCTGTCAACATTGATTTCTTCTTGAAAAAAGATGACTGAACAAACAAAGCATTGTGAAAGATTCTTAGAAAAGGACAATTGGAAACTGGGTGTGGTGGTTCATTCCTGTAATCTCAGCACTCTGGAGGCTGAGACAGGAGAACCACTGCAACTCTGAGGCCAGTCTAGTCTACAAAGTGAGTTTAAGGCCAGCCCAAACTGTATAGTGAAAACCTATTTCAAAAACTTAAAAAAATGCTAAGTAAAAAGAAAAGGATAATGGATTAAAAAGTTGAGCACATTACATTTATCTTTCTACCTACATCCATGTGTTTTGTAATTCATACAATGATAAAACCAAGTAAACACATACAAGGAAAAATTAAATGGAGGGAATTTAGGATAGCTTAATTTCAACTGGGTCAAAGAGTCCTTTGATAATCTGCTTATAGTTATGAGCACTCTATATTCAGAACTTTCCCACTTTATAAGGTATTTTGAAGAATAAATAGTACCTTTCTTTCTTTCCTTCTTCCTTCCTTGCTTCCTTCCTTCCTTTCTTCCTCCCTCCCTCCCTTCCTCCCTCCCCCCTCCCTCCCTCCCTCTTTCTTTCTTTCTTTCTTTCTTTCTTTCTTTCTTTCTTTCTTTCTTTCTTTCTTTCTTTCTTTCTTTCTTTCTTTTTTTTCTTCCTTTTTTTGTCTTTTTTGAGACAGGGTCTCACTGTGCAGTTCAGGCTGGCCTTAAGCTCACTTTGTAGCTTAGGCTGGTCTTGAACTCACAACAATCCTCCTGCCTCAGCCTCCTGAGTGCTGGGATTACAGGCCTGCGCCACCACGCCCGCCTCAGTATTTTTCAATATGGATTCTATTAGGAGAAAGGGTTTTGGAATAAGGCATTTCAAGTGTCCTCTTCAAATCACAATAATAAGTTAAAAAGAGACAAGCTTTGATGTTTGATAATTTTACACTCATTAAAATATATAAAATATGTATGTGTATATATTTAAATATATATACATATATATTTTGATATATAGGGATTGCACATTTTGGGACTGTGATATCTACATATCTATATATCTATATCTATATATATGTCTTGTTTGATAGTTTAATTTGTTGGCTAAAAGATGGAGAATATTTTGCATCTCTTAGTAAAAATAGAAGAAATTTAAATTATTTGCAATGAAAAAAATTCCACCTCATATTCTAGTGCTTCCAAGCGAAAAAGAATTTCATGTGTGAGATAAAGGAAGTTTATAAATCAACCACTTTTTTAAAGTTTCTTTCAGAAAACAAGATGCTTAAGCAGCTCTTACCTCATCAGAACCTGATCCGAAAATCAGCAAGTCAAAAGGGATAGCTGCGACCATGTCAATCAGGAACCAGCCTTTGAAGTAGTGTATTGCTATTTTGGCAGGGTCACTTACCACTTCTTCATTCTGATTTACATATGTTGTTCTGAAGTTTATTAGAATATCTATGATAAACATAATATCCACAATCAAGTCTACCACATTCAAAGGGCTACAAGAATAGCCACATTCTCTTCTTTTCTGTTCTTCTCTGTCATTGAGGAGAAAGGCTGCAGAATAGGGCGTGAATATTGCAGTGTATATGACCAGCAGCAGAATAAGCCAGTCCCAGACTGCTTTGAAGGGGCTGTAGTGCAGTATTGTAAATTTGTTGATGCGTGGTGTCTGTAGTTTATATTCTGGCAGGACATCTGCTCCCAAAGAAAGAACCTAAACATAAAGAAAAGCATACTGTATGTAAAATTGTCATTATTTAGCCTAAAAAATCTTATAAAATATTAATTTAACTACATAGCAAAATCTATTATAAGGATTTATTTAATCTTGAAGAATGTATGTAAAGCACACATACTTTTGAGTACATTCATTTACTGCTATGCGAAATGTTTGGTTCAAGAAAACATCATTGTAATTTGTAATAAATCTGATTTTCATTGAAAAATAATAAATATTATTCCTCAGATACCTAGTAGTTATTCTTTGAAACATAGTACCATATAAAAAATAAAATAATACAAGATTAGTTTTAGAAAATCATAAAAGCAGTTTTGAAATATGAGTAATAATTCAACTTCCAATCTAGGAAATGATTCGCCATAGAAATATACTTGGATTCAAGGTCATGTTTGATTTGCCAAATTTATCATATAATTTAAACTTTTTAAATTAAACATAACTTATTCAAATATGTAATGAAGTAGTTTATTCGATTTGTAATTTATTTTTAGCATGGTGTTAAGGAGAAGTAAATGAGATTGAAATAAAAGAGGCTTTTTCTCTAAATGATGAGAGGGTATTTTCATATTCTAGGACAAATATACTTTCACCCAAACTCTTCCATGAAATGTGGAGAATTCTAAAAGAAAAATGTTGAAAGAAGATGTTTAGAAAATTAATTTGAAAGTGTTCCAAAATTCTTAGCCAACAAAGAGCAGATAAACCTTAAGATATATTTTACTTCATGAAGCATTGGGCAAACTAAACTAGTTCACGACTTAAAGCTTTTCTTCACCTGAAAAAAACAAAGGCTAAATTTAATTTGTGTTCCTACCAAGTAGATAAATCTATTGTTGTGTGGTTTCAGATCAAGTTTCAAAAACACAAGATAAACAGAAAGGTTATCTCACTACATAAATGGCTTAAGAAAAGCCATTTTACAGCGACTTTGAGTTATCATCCTATACTTGCAAACCCCACATAAACAGTGGCTCTGTTTCAAAAGTAATTTCATTAATATATTGTTTGGACGAGAGTCTTCTTAACAGTGTGAGGCCAAGGTAATTTCCTGATGGTCAGTCAGAATAGTCTGTATTTTTAGTGCTTCTACCCACTGTGGTTTAATGTTGACTATAACAACAAATTAACTCAGAAAAACTTCAGTGTTAAATCTTATTAAAATTGCCATATCTGATAGCTTTTTCCCTATGCAAGTTACCATCCTTGTCTTAAGAACAATTTTAGATGTTAATCCCTAATGGAATGTAACATAACTTTTGAATTAGCACAAGAATTCATGTACAGGCTGGGAAGATATCTCAGTGGTCTAAGCATTTTCCTCGCAAGCACAAAGACCTGGGTCTGATTCCTGGTACCACAGGCTGTGCTGGCCCTGGAAACCTGGGCATGCTGAACTGGCCACCAAAACCGGGTGTGGTGGCTTACACCTGAAATCCCAGCGCTGGGGAGACTCACAGGAGGGTTACTAGGTGTCAGAACTGTGTAGTGAGACCTTGGGCCAATTAAATGAGATTGAAAAAAAAAAGAATTAGTCTGCAATTGAAAAAAAATTGCTTTTAGATAACAGTTAAACTTAATTTTGGAAAACAAAACGTCAGACTTCATCATTTAATAAAGCCCAAGTAAAGCTGATCACTCAGTTTTTGCAGTCAAATGCTCTACCACTAAGCTATACCCCCGATCACTCAGTTTTTGGAGGAAATAGGGCTTTATCTTAAACTATTGTGAGAAGACAAGAGTTTATTTTTTATTAAGATAGAAATATGGAAAATAAAATCAGCTTATTATTTATTAATATTAACAATCTTAGAATCCAGAGTCTGTTTTTAAATATGCAGTTTGAAAATTAGAACAGGGAAGATGTTTAAGTTACCCTTCATTTAGAAGGTCCATCTTAATCTCTACGCTGAGCTCTTGGATCCCATTGTGATTAGTACCAGAAACCAGTGTGTGACATGTAGAGTGCATGGGTCATTCTTCCAGTGCTCTTCTGAAACGGAGCCTTCCTTTCTCAAAAAACAGCGCCGGCTCAGTTTGTAAATAAAATCTAAGAGTCCTTATTTTGTCTTTCAAAGTCATTTCAAAATTTATACCTGTTAAGCCTCCCAGCTTCTTTCCCAGTAGACTCCTCTGAGTGCTGAGTAATTTAATGAAACAATACTAAAATTTTGAGCTGTTTACATCTTTCAAAATCAAATCCACAAAGTTATTTTATTAAAAGGGGAATATGTTCGATCCCTGGCACCACATGCCTCTCTGGCGCCGGCCCTGCCCCCGGGGCGCACTGAGACAGCAATTGAGACTGGACACGGGGGTGTGGGCCTGAGAGGCTGAAAACAGGAGGATCACTATGAGTCCAATCTGTGTAGGGACACCCTGTAGATCCTGTACTAAATATATTTTTAAAAAAGATAGAAGGGCAGTTGTGGCGGAAGACTACATAATGTGAAGTCTTGATAGTAAAATGAAAATTAGGTCTACAAGCATCTCAGGAACTCACTGTAAGAAGTTTCCATTCAGCTACCCAGGTGACACCAGGCTGCAGATGTCTAATGTGACACGATGATGACCTCAAGTTTAAGCTTTAGATTAAGGTTGTTCATACTTGGATAACATACGACTTTGTTTAAAGACAAAGGCGACTATTTCAGAAAACTAACAATTACATATTTTATTCTTAGTTGTAATATTCAAAAATAAAACTAATTTAAAACATTTTGTACCTGTTTCATGCAACCTGACTTTTATGGGTGAAACTGTGTACTCCAAAAATGTTGAAGCCTTAATCTCCAGTACCTACAGCCATGATCTCATTGTGAAGTGACGTTCTCGTAGATACAACTGAGATCACAGAGCTTTGGAGTAGGCCATAATCCAATAGCATATGTCCTTGGAAGAAGAGAAATTTGGATCCCAAGAGACACAAGGACCTGGCGGCAGAATCCCAGCTGACGACAGAGTCAGAAACAACTGGACATAAGGCAAAGCCAAGAATTTCTTGCAGCCACCAGAACATATTTTATCCTTTAACAAAACAGCTTTTTCCCAGAATCTCCTGAAAAACTAATCTCATCAACATCTTGATTTTGAACCCCAGAAAGCAATTGCATTAAGACAACTAGTTACTTAATTACTGCAGCCTTAAGAAAATAATACAAAGATAAAATGAAAAATTATAGAACATTTATGAAACCAGTCAGTTCAAGCTACTATCACTAGTTAAATATTTGAGAGTTTTTTGGTCAGAAAAAATTCAAATTTGGCTATTGTTTATAGTTTAATGTACTATGTGAAGGTTTTCTTAAAAATATCAGTACATTATTGTTAAATGCTTAAAATAGTGTTTAAAAATCAAATATTTAATTACTACACTGGGATAATCTAATGTAATCTGTATGGCAAAACCTTCTACCATGCTTTCAGAGCCAATTTAAATGGTATTAATTGATAACTATATAAGAGGTTTGTTTACTTGAAGTTAATTTTAGCTTTAGGGCTTTATTGATTTTTACATTAAGCAATTAGTTAATCAAATGTTCTCTGGAATTGGGATTAAAATGTGATTTATCTGGTATATTCCAGCATATCTATTGCTTCAGAATTATTATTATTATTGTTTTTGCTGAACCAGGGATTGAACTCAGGCCTTTGTGCTTCCCAGGGCAGCACTCACTCTACTGAACCATCTCCCTAGCCCCTACTATACTTTTGTTTCTATAGTAGTGTGTGTTTTAATGATGAGTGAGTGGTAATTGCTATGTTCAAGTACAAGATCTTTTAATGTGTACATAGCTATTTGTATATTAAATGATCAGGATAAAATTTCTTGATAGCAAAATGAAAATTAGGTCTACAAGCATCGCAGGAACTCACTGCAAGAAATTTCCATTCAGCCACTGACGTGACACATAATCCCAATTTTGTCCAGTTTTGACCTGTTTAATGTTGAATTTCCAACATTTTAGTTAGGATAAATCATGTTTAAGAAGATATTTGGACAAGATCATTGCAATCTCTTTTCTCCTTTGTATTCCTGGCTCCCCAGGTTAGACTGAAATACAGCCATGTTTTGAGACACATCAGGTGAGTCTCTTGCTAAAACACATTTTTTCAGATGTCATATTAATTTCTGAGGCTGTCATTCTGAGTTGAATACAAAATTGTCATTAAATTCAATGTTTACATTTTTTATTGTCATTTTATGTGGATATTTGTGCTATTTAGTTTTTTTAGGATTTATCTTTAGACAAAATTTGATTCTTAATAGTATCAAAATTTTTCATCTTTTTGTTTAAAATAACAAGTTTTCATTAGTTTACTTTTCTTTTGCTTTTTGCAGAAAATTAGGAGGTTAGAATTACAGAGTGATTATTCATATTTCCTTTTATCTTGTTTTAATATTTTATTTTCTCTTTAGTGATCTAAATACAAAAATGTATATTATAATGTCAACTTATGTGCCCATGGGAACAGAATATATATATATATATATATATATATATATATATATATATTAAATAAAAAAAATGAAAAGACTTTGTTTTTTGAAATAAAATATAAGTAAATTGTTTCATTGTGAATAGAGTTATACCAGGGTGATACTAAATTTATAAAAACACTCCTTAGTCTTTGCATTTCCTTAGGACAGCTAATTTTTCCCACACATTTGAGAAATGACATACTTTACTTTAGAGAAATAAAACATGATTAATGAACTATTATAAGAATTTTCATTTAAAAGAGAAAGAAAAAAATATGGAAAAAACCCCTACTGCATGAAAAAGGGAAATTTCATGAGCTCAAGAAAAATATTTCTACTTTTTCATTTCTCAAACTACCAATTAAATGTGCAGTTTAATGCAGATTAAAATATGGTTTTCTTTACCAAACACAAATTTTCTTTTTTTTTCCTCTTGGTAGCTAGCACATTGCTATTTCTTTAACATCTGACAGTTGCATGTTATATAAACCAAAATCGTATGTGAAACAGCACTACTTATTCAATGAGGATCGACTGTGAGAATTTTGTGTGAACACCAGGATTAATAATTACTCTTCTCTTTTGAGAAGTGCAATAGGCAATGATTAAGGCTTCCAAAAGATTATATGGTACTTTTGGCAGCTGTTAAACACCATGCTGAGGTGTTGCTTGAGACTACTCATCTGATCTTATCTTTTAGTTGGAACTTGCACTTAGCTAATAGACTAGCTGTATTTTTATGTATCATAAAGAGGATTCAATAGCAAAATGAATCAGATAGATTATATAGCATCAGAAAAGGTTTAGACTTCTCAGGCTTTTCAGCATATGATTTAAGAATCCTTGCCAAACCTAAGTAATTATTATTGACACAGGCATGTCTACTGATGACTACCCAGATATTAAAATTAAAAGATGCAGAAGAATTATACCATAAATCAAATCTGTCACAAAGGAATTCTCTTTTTTAATTACATAAGGCATTAAAATTGGGTTGTAGAATCACTTTAGAATCCTAGATTTAAGTGATTACGTGAGGGTTTTTTTTTTTTTCAAATAAGCATTGGATTGTGGGTGTATGAGCTTGTGGGCACGTGAGTCATGTGTATTAGATTCAGAATGGAGGATTGTATGCTTTCTTGAAAGTCAGAATAATGTAGGTCCAGGCTTAGCTAAATATCAGGTTTAGTGTTTTGTATGTGTACTGTATGCTAATGTGAAAAACATCTACTTCCTATCATATTAAAGAGAAATAGTTTGGTTAATGCCTTAAACACTTATTGTATTCATAAGTTAATGCAAATGTACTGTATGAATATGAAAATAGCAAGTTCTTTCAGAGACATAAATTCTAAGTTCCAAGAAAGCCAGTGTTGTGCTGGGCACCTTTGTCTTGGAATTTTACTCATACTCCATAAGCCATACTACTTGTGGGAGCTTTTGGTGCACCTTGCAGCTGCCAGCTTTTCTCAGGACACACTTTGGTGTCCAGTCTTTGTATCTCTCTCATGAAAACTACAATATGCTCTTCTCTGTATAGCCTTTATCTTTGCTTAAAAATTGAGCTGCTTCATGAGAAAAATGGAATTCATGAGAAAAAACCCTTAGTACACCAGTATATGAGGGAGGCTTTTACAAATGTTTTTCAAATGTAGAGATGGCTAAGGAGAACACTTGTGTAGGGAAGGGAAGGTCTGGCTAGGACGCTTTCAAGCTGAGGCATTGATGCCAATAGGATGGAGCTTTTTCAAGTTGTTTGAAAATCTGGGATGAGGCTTTAGAGGGGCTGGAGCTGTAGACTTTATGCTGCAGAGGCTGTGACTCAAGTTTTGGAAAGTGAATTAATTTGTCCAGAAAGTGTAGAGCAAGGGGGAATACTTGGAAAACAAATAAATATGGCATAGAGAAAAAGGCACAATCAATATTCATAGGTTTGAGTGTAGTAACTGGTACATACACAGTGTATACACACTGAGGCTCCAAAATTATTGAAACATAGGCATATTTGTAGTGTGAAGGGAAAGGGGTGACATAAATAGCAAGACAGAAAAAAGTCAGGAGAAAAGACTGCCAGCTATTTTGCTTTCTCTTATGATCTACCTAATATATCCATCTTCTATCTTATCTATCATCCATCTACCTAATCTATCTATCTACCCATCTATCTATCTATCTATCTATCTATCTATCTATCTATCTATCTATCTATCTATCTATCTATCTATCTGTCTGTCTGTCTGTCTGTCTGTCTGTCTGTCTGTCTGTCTGTCTGTCTGTCTATCATCTATCTATCTATCTATCTATCTATCTATCTATCTATCTATCTATCTATCTATCTAGAACTATCACAATATCCCTTTTCAAAATAAACTAGAGTCTAGTATCAATATTGGCACAAAAATGAGCATATAGACCAATGAAATAGAAAGAGGACAAAGCAACCAACTCACACAGCTACCATTTAGATCTTGACAAAGGTGCCAAAAATATATTTGGGGGAAAAGATTTCTTTTCAACAAACAGTGGTAAGAAAACGGTAACCATATGCAGAAGATTGAGTCTAAATTATCATTTCTCACCAGAGATAAAAGTAAATTCAAAATGGATCAAATATCTAAGGATAAAAGCTGAAACTTGGGAAATGCTAGAAAATAAAACATAAAGTGCTTGAACTCTTAGGTAGAAGTAAGGCCTTCCTGAAGTACTCTAAAAACCCAGCAAATAATAGCAATAACAAAGCCAACCACATTAAATTAAAAAGCGTTTGCACATTAAGGGAAATAAGTGTGGCAAGCTAAGCTTAATTGTTAATTTGACTAGATTAAGAGACTTCTGGAGAGGTGATTGATTCATATGGACACTGTACAATTAGTGGGCTGGCCTCCGAGGTTCATAGCCAACTTTGCAGCTAAGAGGTAGGGCTCATTTTGAGGTGGGTTCCTGGGGCCTTTGGAGGAGTGTTTCTCCCGGTGCTCTTCTGTGTGCAGCTTCGAGGCTGCTGTGAAGTGAGAGACTTTCCTCCACAGTGCCCTTCCCCCATATTTCCACCTTGAAGCCAGCTCACCGCAGACTCAAACCTCTGAAGCTGGGAGACAAAATAAACCACTCCTGGCCTTGTGGCTCTTCTATTTCTCCAACTCTGACTTGTGATCTTAGGTTGTTAACCATCCAGAAGAAAAGCTGATTAGTATCCTGCAGCATATGCCATTCACTTTGCCTTATCTGACTCAATTGATTTTAA
>PVKA01028721.1:0-29081 GCA_004027165.1 Ctenomys sociabilis
CTATGTGGTCATTGAAGTCTTCTCAGGGTTTATCTTGTAGTCCTGTACATTGTTCTGTAGTTCCTTTGTCTGTGTCATCCATGTGGATGAGTCACGGCCAATGCTTGACCAGATTGCTCTCTGTGAGAGCCTGAGAGAAAGTTTTCTCTTCATGTGACTCTCCCCAGGCACACTATAGAACTTCAATCTCTTTCCTCTGATTTCTTTTTTTTTTAAGTTGTAAATCTTTTATTTGCTTATTTGGTCCAAGGTCTCACTATGCAGCTCAGACTCACAGTGACCTCCTGTGTCAGCCTCCCCAGCATGGCGTGCCACCACGCCTACTTTTGGTGCCCGGAATGGCACATCCAGCATAGAATGCAGTACCTGGAATTGAACCCGGGTACTTGCACTTGCTATTCGACACTTAGATCACCAACTTATCTCCCCAGACCCTCTGTAGTTCGATATTCATTATTATTTTCATTGCATTATGATCTGATTATACACATGGTAATTATTTTTGCATTTACCTAAGTATGTTTTGTTAGCTAGTATGTGGTCTATTTTGCAGAAAATGTGTTCTGTTGTCAGTAGGTGAAAAAATCTAGATACTGAATCTCAAGTGTTTGGATCAACTCTCAAATTTCTTTTAATTTTTTAATTAATCTGAATGTTTGTGAAAGTGAGATTTTGAAATTCCTCCCTATTTCATGCCCATTTGTGTTGTTTTGTGAAGTTGGATTCACTATGGTTTGGTGCATACATGTGTTTTGTTTTGTTTTCTTTGTGGAACCAGAGATTCCACTTGCACTTACCAGGCAAGCGATTATTCTACTGAGTGCACACATGTTTAAAAGTGTTAGCTCTTCCTGTTGAATAGCTCTGTTAACCAGTGTGTCATGTCCCTCTTGGTCTCTTTTGATCAGCTTTGGTTTAAAGTTCACCTTGCCTAAGAACAGGATAGCCACTCTTGTTTGTTTGGGGGTTTCTTTTGCATGAAATATTGTTTTCCATCCCTCTGTTTTTAGTCTGTAAATTTTTAGAGATTTATATCTGTTTCTTGTATACAGGATAACGTTGGATTTTGTTTCTTGATCCATTTTGCTATCTCTGCCTTTTATTATTGAATTGACCCCATTCACATTAATGGTTACTGACTTACTCCTGTTATTTAATACTCCTACCTGATGGATTCATTTTATTTGGATCCATTGTTAGTTTTATTGTCTCAGGAAAGAAATGAGAATTCTTGAGAATTTTTGAACTAATACATTTATAGTCATGAATTTTTAAATGCTTTTATTATGGAAATATCTTTTTCTCCATTAATTTTGAATGATAATTTTTCAACATATATCAACTAAGATTGGAAGCTTTTTTTGATTCTTTGTTTATTTGCTTTTGTCTTGAAACACTTAATTCCAATCTATCCTTGACTTCAAGGTTTATACTGAGAAATCTATTGTATTTCTGGTAGGTTTTCTTTTATAGGTGATTAGCTGCTTTTCTCTAACAGTTTTCAAGATTTTAGTCTTGTGCTGGACTTCTGATATTTTAATTATTATGTTGCATAGAGTTTTTTCTCATGGTCATTCGGGATTCTACACATCTGATTTGTCAGTGTATTAAATTTTTTCTCCACGTGTAAAAAGTTTTCTGCAATTTACCTCTGTAAAGAGGTTTTCTATGCCCTTAGTACTGAACTCTGATTTTTCACTAATTCTACATACTCATACTAATCTTCTTTGAGTCATCCAGCAGCTGTTGGACTAATTTTTGTGGGGGGTTTTGTTATTTTAATATACCTTTGATTAATCGATCACTAATCACAGTTTTACTTCTAGATCTGACTGTCCTCATATTAGCCACTTTGAATGCCTAGACATTCAGTGATGTTTTTAACCTCCTAGATTTCTGCTTGGAACTTTTTTTAAATAAGTATCATTCTTTTTTATGCTGATTGTTCATATTTTGCATCACTTTCTTTAGCTCCACTAGCTGTTTATTAGTGTCCTTTCTATACTCACTCGACATTTATTTCCTTTCAGTCATTATTTGTTTGGTTATAGCTGCTTTTCAGTTTATGAAGTGTTTGAACTGTTTTATTACCTTCATTACATATTGTTGTCTATATTGCCATATACATTGCACGTTGTTGTCTTTGTAGTAGCTATTCATAGTACTAGATGCAGATGTGATATATTCCCCCTTTCAGACATTTCTGCTGTGATTGCCCTCTGGATCAGCTATAGAGGAGTTGAGAATTTTTTGAGGCATTTTGTTGCATTGTTTCTATTTGTTCTCCCTGCTGGGGTTTGCAGCTTCTTTAGGCTAGTACTTGGTTCTTTGGGAATTAGCCTCATTGTTTATGATCCCCAGACAATCAGATACTTACTCACAGATAAAGCCAATTGACAACACCAACTGTATACTTGTAAAGACAGTGATAGACATAGAATAAAATATAAAGCGGCTTTAACAAAAGCTAAGAACCAGTGATGAATAACCCTTAAACAAAGCAAAAATGATTTTAGTGTAGACTCTTAGGCAACTTAGATAGTGACCTATAGTAAATCAGATGACTACTAAGACGATGATTGAGACTGGGCACAGTGGTGTGAACCTGTAATCCCAAAACTTGGGAGGCTGAAAACAGAAGAATCACTATGAGTCCAATCTATGTAATGAGACCTGTAGACCCTGTACTAAATACAAAAAAAGATCAGTTGACTAATTTCTGCTGGATATAGAAAGAAGTGCAGAAACTCAAGCAAATCACTGGACTGTTCTAGCTCCTCAAGATCCACTGTGTCTGAAGGTTACAACTACCAAACCCGCCCTGCCACCTCAGAATGCAGGTACAACACGTACTGTGAAAAGGAAAGAAATTATTCAATGGGGAGGAAAAACTGAGATGAGGAAAAGAACAAATGAAATAAGGAAAAAGTTATATATAGATATATATGCAGAATAGCTTGTATAATAGTATTGTCAATTTCTGTTGGTCTGTTGAAAAGAGCAGTTAATTCTAAAAAAAATTTTACTCTGATGCTTTTTCCTCAACTTATGAATTTCTTACAGTTTCTTTGTTTTTGTTTTTGCTTGTGTTTATGTATTTTTATTTTTTTTGCTTTTAAAATATCTTAGGCCAGTGAGATAGCTCAGTAGAATAAGCACTTGCCTGGCAAGCACAGGGTCCTGAGTTCAATCCCAGGTCCCATAAATAATTAATTAATTAATTAATTAATCTTACACATTTACATCTGATAATCTGAACAACTAATTTGTTCTTTTTAAGTTTTTATTAATTTTAATGAGAAAGAAATAACAATGAAACAGCTTCAAAACAGGTTAGTAGGACACTTATAATAGTTAATATATTCCATATTGTTTTCTTTGTAGTAGCTATTCATAGTATAAGATGCAGACATGGTATCCTGCCCAAACACTATTAGTACAAATCTTTCTTCTCACTGAACTAAGATAAAGTACCTGTATATATATCCTATTTTGTATATAATTTTTTTTCACTGCAAAATGATACATTTATATTCTCCTTTTTCGTTTAGTTTTGTCAGATGGGTGTTCCATTGCTATTAGAGAAACTGTATCTGGAAAAGTCTTTAAAGGATCTTTTCTAATTTGATTCCAGTTCAAATGTTGTAGGTACTTGAATTTAGTGAAATAACTCAATATAGTCCATTAGCCATAATAGTAGTGGGTTATCAGCAGAACTGGCAATTGTCAGAAGTTGTTGAGCCTTTTACATCACAGCATATTAATATGGCATTACTTTTTATACCTTGTGGTTATATTTTTCTGCTGGATGGTTAAGACCAAGTTAAAGCAAGATCTGTATAACTAAAAAAAGGTAATAAAAGAAAACAAGAGACAAGAAAATAATGACATAGTATTGTCCTGCTACAATGTTATATATGGTTTGATTTCTAAATTTCTGTGTAAAACTGTGTAGTTTTTTTCACATTCTATAGGGATTAAAAGTTAAAAATATCCATGGCAGTTAGAAAATACCAGTTCCATGTTATGTCTAGAGTGTTTAATATTCAGACAGATAATGGTACTAAGCTCAACTGCCTCTGTTACATCGTAATAATATCATTAAGCTTTTCTTTGGATGGTTAACAACTAAAGTTTTCAGACCAAACATTAGAGAAAAAGAAGGGCTACAAGGATAGCCAATATTTTGGCCCTAATCCTTCAAGGTCAGGGAGGATTCAGAACATAAGAGAACCTGCGCTGCGACATCCTATAACTCAGTGGGGTCTGTGCCTAAGGAGAGTGACCTAGAGAGAAAACATTCTCTCAGGCTTTCACAGGGAGCACATTAGTCAAGCAATGGCCATGACTCATCCACACGGCTGACACTGACAATGGATCTACAAGCTGCTGTACAGGGCAAATCCTGATGGGATTTGACTGACCTTGTCAGATACAAATGAAAACCTAGGGGCTGGAGAGACAGCTCAGTGGAATAAGCGCTTCTTCCCTGGCAAGCACGAGGACCTGAGTTCAATCCCCGGTTCTGACAAAAAAAAAAAGTAAAAAAGAAAAGCTAATTTGACTACAGCATCATATAACACAGCAACCATTATTGAGTTCCTATTATTTGTTTAGTGAAATCTTGTGTTGCTCATAATGCTGTCTTTCCTATCACTATGTTGTATTCTTTAAAAAAAAAAAAAAAAAAAAAAGATTCAAAATGTACAGCAGACGTTGTAACAATGGGAAGGAACTTTTCCAAAGACAAGAAACTGGGATGTAGGAAAGGTGAAAAGGAAAGGAAAAGCTAATGCCAAAATGCTAATGCCAAAACCAGACAACAACACAGTAAAAAAGAAAACTATGAACCAAACTTCTCAATGAACACAGATGTAAAACTTTTTAACAAGTTACTGACAAACTAACTTCAACAAATCATAAAAAATCCTACATCATGACCAAGATAGTTTCATCTTCAGAATGGTTCAGGAATATATATATACTAAATATAATTATACTAATTTCCCTTAATTCATTGAAAGGTTTGTGTTAATATTATTTTGACATCACATGCCAATATCTTGTATGCTGCATAACTAATTTAAAGATAACAATGAATAATGCATTAACCATTGTTACCTTCCCATTATCCTGTTTTGAAATTTTGTTTTTTTCTCTTTAAAATAAAATTTTAAAAGACTCTTTTGTGGAATTATTTGGGTCTTCCATGTACTAGATAGTGCCATTTGTGAATATTGGTAGCTTGACTTCCCTTCCATCTCTTTTATTGCTTTCTCTTGCCTGATTTCCCTGGATAATATTTTAAGTACTATTTTGGGCAGCAGTGATGACAATGGATGCCTTTGTTTTTCTCTCTATTTTAATATGGTACTGGCATTTGGTTCATAAAACATGACTTTTATCAGAGCTTCTCTGTCCATTGTATTTAACATTTTTTGTCATGAATAAATATTGCACTTTACGAAAGGCTTTCCTTGTATCTATTGAGATTATCATGTTGTTTTGCTGTTTACTTCTGTTTATTTTCTCTATTACATTTGTTGATGTATGTATCCTAAGCCAACCTTCTATTCTGAAAATGAAACTATCTTGATCATGGTGTAGGATCTTTTAATATTTCTCCTGGTTAGTTTTTCTAACTTGTTAAAAAGTTTCTCATCTGTGTTCATTGAGGAGTTTGGCCCATAGTTTTCTTTTTACTGAGCTCTTGTCTGCATTTGGTATTAGCATAATGCTAGCTTCCGTGAATGAGTTTGGTAGTGCCTTCATGTTGAATTTCATTACAGGGTGTGAGAAGCATTGACATTGCATCTTCCCTGGTGTTCTTGTGTAATTCAAAAGTGAATCCATTGGGTTCACAGCCTTTATTGATTGGTGAGATTTTTATTACTACATCAATGTCATTCTGTGTTAATCCCCTGGTCAGTATTTTTGTATCTTCTTCATTTCACTTTTATAATTTCATATGTGTCTAAAAATCTATCCAATTTTCTAGATTCTCTAAATTATTGGAAAACGTGTCACTGAAGTGATTACTTATAATTCTCTGGATACTAGGAATATCTTCTAATTTTATCTTTTTTTATTTCTAATTGTAGCAACATTGATCTTTCCTTCCGGGGGGGCAGGTAAAGTTTTGATGAAAGGGTTATCTGATTTCTTTATTTTTTTAAAGAACCGGTCTTTCTGCAGTTTCTCATAGCTGGATCTTGGAAACAATCCAAATGTCCATCAGTTGAGGAATGGATGAAAAAGATGTGGTATTTTTACATAGTGGAGTACTATTCAGATATTAAAAAGGATAAACATGAGGCTTTTATTGATAAATGGATGCAACTAGAGACCATACTCTTAAGTATAGTAAATAAAACCCACATATTGTCTCCCTAATATAAGAACCTGAAAAAATAAATAAAATCTGAAGGGTACAACAGATTCTGTCAAAAGAAAATCAGTCTGTTCAAAAAGAAGGAATTACTGAGATGAAGAGAAGACAGGAGAGAAAGGAATGGAGAGAAAAAGATATATCTATGTATGTATGCAGGATGGCTTGGATAATTCCACTGTAGATTTCCACTAGTCTACAGAAAGGAGCAGTTGATGTTGAACTTTTTTTTCTTTTTATCATTTTATTTCCTCTCTCTCTTAATTTATTATAACTTTTTTCAGGTTTTTTTTCTTACTTTTCTGAATTTTGCATGCACTTCTGGTAATCTAAAAAACTAAGTTAAAGACAACTACGCAATACAACAAATACTATCAAATTCATATTATTTTGTTCAATGAAATTCGGTGTATCTAATTTTTATTACTATTTTTGTATTTTCTTTATAACTTGCTTTTCAATTCATTGTTTCTTTTCACTGACTTTTTTAGTATGTTTTATTAATTTTTTTCTGTGATCTTTATACTTTACTTCCTTGTACTATCTTTTGTTTGGGTTGTTCTTGTTTTTCTAAACTTTGAGATACCTCACTAAGGAATTTATTTGAGATATTTCTGTTTTTTGGATGTGGACTTTCATAGCTGTAACCATCCCCCTTGTGTCTCATAAGTTCTATCATCTTGTACTAGCATTACTGTTTGATTCTCGCAACCGATTAATCTTTTCCTTGATTTCTTCTATGACCCACTGAGTTTATAAGAGTGAATTATTTAAAACCATGTTTAATTTCCATGGGTTTTTGCCAATGATTTCTGGTTTCTCTGAACTAGGATTTTTATATTATGCATGGGATTATTTTACCTCTTTTATATTTATTTTATATTTACTTATGTATGTTATATATGACTAATTTTGGAAAAAGTTCAGTGTACTACTGAGAATATTTTAGTTCAACTCTGTAGACAGATATTGTCATTTGCCTGAAAATGTTGTTGAACCCTAGTATTTCTATGTTGATGTTTTGTCTAGATGCTAAACTTATTTGTCAATATGGAGACCACTTACTTTGAAAGTTCTTAGCCAAAGTTGTCTTTGGGTTGCTTTTTGGTTATTAATTCCTTTAGTTTTTTGGGTTTTTTTTTTCTTTTTTACATAAACTTCTCATCCTGGTTGATGTATTTATTCCATTAGATCCACTGGCATTATTAATGTCATTTTTCCTGACTAGCTTATTCTTGAGCATTTTTTTTCCAGTGTCAGCTTGTCAGCCACAATACTTTGTTTCTGTAATTTGATACTGGATGTATCTCTGTAGTTCAGACTGTTCTTCAACTCCCTATGTTATCTCAGATGGTCTCAAATTTGCAGAGATCATCCTGCCTTAGCTCTGCAATTACAGACATGCGCCACCACATCCAGCCCAACAATAACAAATTTCTTTGAGGTGGAAGTTCTTAATTTCTCCATCAATTCTGAATGTTGGTTTTGTAGCATATAGTAATCCAGGCCAAAATTTATTTTCTTTTTGACCTTAAGGTGCTTCCCTCCAAGCTCTCCTGGCATTTACCCCAGTTGTTGAGAAGTCTGCAGTAATTCTAATAGGGTTACTTTTATAAGTGATTTATTTTCCACCAACTGTTAACATTCTGTCCTTGTTTAGGTTTCTAGGATTTTAACTATAATATTTGCTATGGAAAGGGCATTTTCTGATCATGACTATTTGAAGTTCTGCATGTCTCATTTACATTTATATTGCTTTTCACCATACTTGGAAATTTTCTTTGATTTCTAAAAATAGATTTTTATGCCATCTGTTACATCTTCTGTTTTTCTTAAATTCCTATTAATCACAGTTCAATTTTATTTTATTTACACAGCAGCTGATATATACACTTTCCATGATCTCTGGCTGGTTTCAAGGCATCTCTTCATGTATTGTCTCTGGCATCAGTGCTGTACTGTAGTTCTGACACTCTCTCTGTATATTTTTTCTGAAAGACATTTCCCATTTTGGAGCATAGAGGGCAATATCCAGGGGAGGTAAGGGTGTGTGTGTGTGTGTATGTGTGTGTGTGTGTGTGCACACGCATGCATGCACTTGTGTGATACACATATATACTTAAAGGTTTCTAAAGAATAGTGTTATACATATGACGTATCTTTGATCTTGTCTTAAATGTATTGATCTTCTTGAAGTTCCCAAAATTACATGGCTTCTTTTATAGGAAAATGTTGGAGTCTTTCTATGAAAATATGGCAATAACAAGACAAATTCACAGTGTTGATGATTCAAAATATAACCAAGCTTCCTTGAAACATTTAGTCAGTCATAATTGAATTTATAAAATTGTACTAGCAGACAATTAAAACAGAAGAATGCAAATCACAGAGAGGTGAAACATGGAAAAATTCCATGCAGTGAAAGAGAATATGTATTTATTTATATGTGATCAAATGAAATGCAGCCATCTCTCTGACTAGAAACCCTATGACAGGATATATAAATAGTTGTACATTTGAGCCACTTGAACTAACACTGATTTTCATAGACAGTACTGAAATTCAAAGATTAGAATACCTTCGTGAATTCCTACTGACATTGGCCACAAACAAAAAAGAATAAACCAAATTTCCATGCTAACTTCAAGAGCACATAGAATTCAAAGGCAGATGAAAATGGTGAAATTATAAATCTGTGGAAACCCAGAAGATTTTCATACCTACTTCAATAAGTTTTAATATGACACATTGGAAAACTCAGAAGAAATTCCTAAAAACTTATGAATTACCAAAGCTGAATCAAGAAGATATAAAAATTTTGAATAACTCAATATCAATCAATGAAATTGAAAATGTAATAAATACCTTACCAATAAAGAAAAGCTCCTGCATAGATGGATTCACTGCTGAATACTCCAGAAAACTGAGAGAACACTTAATGCCAAAGCTTCTCTAAATATTTAATTTATAGGGAAGGAAGAAATAGTCCCTAACTCATTCCTAGAGGCAAGTATTGCTTAATACCAAAACCACAGAAGAAAATACCAAAACCAACGAAGAAAGATAATACCAGGCCAATTTCCATTATATATGCAAAACTACTTCTTCAATAAGATTATAGAATAGGGAAAGCACACTTTTCACAATGGCACCCTAAAAAATGAAATACTTGGAAATCAGTCCAATAAAGAAAAATAAAGATTTATGCATTGCAAATTACAGTACTCTAAGAAAGGACATCAAAATGGGTAACAGAAAATGGAAAGTTATCCCATGCTCATGAATAAGAAAAACTAATATTGTGAAATTAGTTATACTCCCCAAATTGTTAAACAGATTTAATGCAATTCCTAATGAAATACTACCAAAATACCTCACAGACCTAGAGAAATCATTCCTAAAATTTATTTGAAACTAGAAGAAATCTAGAATTGCAGAGGTAATCCTAAACAACAAACACAAGGCCAGAAGCATCATAATCCTTGCCCTCAAATTATACTACAAAGCTACTATGCTAAAATCAACATGATACTGGCAAGAGAAAAAAAACAGACCTCAGGCTCAGTGGAACATATTAGAAAATACAAACAACTACAAAGACATACTGCCACCTTACCTATGACAAAAGGGCCAGACAAAAGGAATGATAGCCTCTTTAATAAACTATGCCAGAAAAACTGACAGACTACATGGTAAAGACTAAAACTAGACCCATGTGTATCACCATACACTAAAACAAAGTCAAAACATCTAAATATTAGAAGAAGAAAACTAAAATCTATTGGGAAAGAAAATAGGTTGAAATCTTGAAGACATAGGTGTAGGCAGAGAGTTTATGAGCAAAATCCAGACTGCATGGGAAATACGTCACAAATCAACAACTTGGATCTCATCTTATTAAAAAATCACATCTTTTGATGTGATTCTGCACAGCAAAAGAAAACACCAACACAGCGAAGAAAACCTATAGAATTTGCAAAACTTTTAGCCAATTTTCTCTCTGACAAAGGTCTTCTATCTAGAACATAAATAGAATTGAAAAATATCAGAAACTCCAAATTCAAAACCCCAATCAAGAGTGGGCATCTTAGATGAATATAAACTTCTCAGATGAAGAAACAGCAATGGCAAATAAATATATGAAAAGATGTTCAACATCACAGGTCAATCAAGAAATTCAACTTAAAACAACACTGAGATTCCATCTCACCCCATAAAGACTGGCTCTCATTAAGAAATCAACCAATAACAAATGCTAGAGCAACTATGAGTCTTAATGAATTCTTCTCCACTGTTGGTGGTAGTGTAGACTGGCATAGCCACTGTAAAAATTAGTGTGGAGCTTCATCAAAAACTTTAGGGTTAGAGATCCTATTCCACTTAGCTATTCCCCTTCTGGATATCTTTCCAGAATAATAGAAGACAATACTGTAGCAATATATGTGCACCCATATTTATAGCAGCACAGTTTGTAATAACTAAGTCTTGAAAACAACAGATTCAAAAAGCTGGGGTATTTTTATACAATGGAGTACTAGTCATCCATAAAGAAAGATAAACTTCGGATGTTTATAGGTGAATGGATGCAACTTGAAACCATACTCGTAAGTGAAATACACCAGACATACATATGTAAACATCATACTGTTTTCCTGGTTTGAGAAACTGAAGGAGCAAATAAGATCTGAAACAGAAAAGATACTGTGAAATGGGAAGAAATTGCTCACAGGGAAAAAGGAACTTGGGGAAAGCAGAAAACATAAAAGGAAAAGGGGGATACTAGTAGTGTGACTTTGTTCATTTAAAAAGACAGTTTGTGCCTTCCTTGGATTGGAGAAATTTTTATGTCCATGCCTTATACCCTATGCATCTACTTTAAAGATAACAACATGTAATGCATTAATTATTGTTACTTTCCTGGTATTATGAATCTTTGTTTCACTTTTTTTCACAAAACAAAATTTCAAATTGTACAAAGTAGAACCATAATATATAAAATCTTACACAATGTTGTATTCATGTTTTATAAATATAACAACATAAAATCACATTTTATGCTTTTAACGTAACAGCTTTATTGAACTAAAATTTTCATATCACACAATTTAAAACTTAATTTATATGGAATTGACTGGTAAATTTTGAGTCATTTCTATGTCCTATTTATGGTTATCAGTCATACTTCTATGCTTTCACTTTTTTGGTCTGCTTTGATTCATGGAAATGCTATCATTTTTTATTCTACTATTTTCTTAATATTTTTTATTTATTAATACATATATGCTTATCATAACACTTTTCTTTCTAATCATTTCTAAATTAAATCAGTCTTCTTTAAATTCACACAAAGGCTTTTACATTCCTTTGTACTACTTAAAATTTCCAATGGGTATTGTGTAAATATTTTTGTTAATTTTATTTTGTATAATTTACAAGATTTCCAATTACTGAACATTTAATAACTGGACACAGACCACATGATCTTTCTTTTTTTTAATATCATTTCTTGAACTCTATTTTAAAATTTTAACTATTCAATTTTTGTAATTTTATTTACATATCGCCTTTGCCATATAATACATAAAACAACAGGTATACTTAAAAGGTCATCTTAATTACATGTTTAAGACTCATACATTATTATAAATTTCTGTTCTTATGACAACCTAGTTGTTATCTATCTTAGTAATATATGAGTTTATGATAACAAAAACACCAGTTTCCCTACATGATTTTTGATTAAAAGAACATTATAATCATGGATCTGATATTCTTGAAAATTATAGTGGATTGTAGTAAGTACCTAAAAACACTTGAAAATGCAATTCAAAATGTAAACTACACATTCCTAATAAAGATATTCTAAGAATCCTTGATGTATAAATAGGTTAATTGGAAGAAATTAGCCTCATGACTGAGAAAATTCTCAAAAAAAATTTAAGTTAGGTGTTATATCTGATATAATTATTTTATTACCATTGATTACCAAGTCTATTTGCAATTCTTCATTCCTTATCTGAACTTTAGGCATTAATTGTGATTAGGCAAATTTTACGTACATAACTTTTTTTTTTTTTTTACATCACTCCTTTATTATACTGAGCTGGAAAAACACTTACAGTTATGTTCAAATGAGTGCTGGCCCATGCGGTGGGACCAAGCCAGCTGGAACATGATTCAGAAATCAGACATTGTGAGACACACTTAGACATGGTCGGGAGGCATTTTCACTGCCACCAAAACAAGGCAGAGGGATCCTAAGGTACACAGCTGGATGCACTCCTACCCCACGGAGGCCGGAGCTTGTCCTACACTGGTGTGAGGAATGGCTTATTTTCTGGTGCCCACATGTGGAAACTATTCAACCACCACTAGAAGCCCCAGAAGGGTATTTATATAATTTTCCTTTTGTAGAAAAACTGAACACCTAAACTTACTTTAGGATTAATCCTAACCTTCTGGAGCCAGCTCCTCTAGGGTGAGGGAAGAAACTATTTCAGTCACCAAGCAGGTTACATTCATCTCGCACTGGAATGTTGAGAGCCTGCTGACTGGACTACAGAAGAGCGCAGGGCTGGCTCCGGGGAGCAGCGTGCTCAGACCCCTCACTGGTCATTCTTGGCCTGGATATCCCTGTCCCCTACTCAAGCAAGTCCTTAGTAAATAAAGCAGAAGCACTAGTCAAACAGTTACGACCTCTCAACTCTCCTGCATAAGAAGAGCCTTCCCTGGGCTTGGACTGAGAACTAGAGGTTGTGCCCTAGAGGTACTGTTCTGACTAGACTCTATCAAGGGAGTGGGTGCAGGAGGTGAAATGCTAAGAGAGAAATGGGAGCCAGTGGCTCCCATCTGCAACTACAACACAGGATGCCTCCAGATGTGGTCAGTGGAACAGGTGTGGGAGAGGTGTGGAAGGTGGGTAGATGGGGCACAGGCTGCCCCGTGGTCTTCACTTCTTGGCCCAGGGCAGCCACAGCTTCCATGGCTTTGTACATGGTCTCTTCATCCCCTAGGAACTGCATGGGCTTGATAGGCTTTAAATTCTTATCCAACTCATAGACAATAGGTATACCAGTTGGCAGGTTCAGCTCCATGATGGCTTCTTCAGAGAGACCTTCCAGATGCTTGACTATCCCCCGGAGGCTGTTGCCGTGGGAAGCAATCAACACCCTTTTCCCCTCCTTGATCTGGGGAACAATTTCTTTATTCCAGAAGGGCACAGCTCTGGCAATAGTGTCTTTCAGACTCTCACAGGAAGGCAGCTGATCTTCAGTGAGGTCTGCATACCTACGATCCTTGCTGATGTTGCTGTAGAAGGGATGGTCAGGCTCCATGGGGGTGGTGGGACATTGTAGGAGCGTCGCCAGATCTTCACCTGGCCCTCGCCGCGCTTGGCAGCCGTTTCTGCTTTATTAAGGCCAGTCAGGCCCCCGTAGTGCCGCTCATTGAGACGCCAAGTTCTCACCACTGGCAGCCACATCTGGTCAATGGTGTCCAGTACTGTCCAGAGGGTCTGGATTGCTCTCTTCTGCACTGAGGTGAAGCAGATATCAAATTCATAGCCAGCATCTCGCAGTGCCTGCCCACCGCGCTTTGCCTCTTCGTGGCCCGCCGGGCTCAAGTCAGCATCATACCAGCCGCTAAAGCGGTTCTCCAGGTTCCAGGCACTCTTGCCATGTCGGATGAGCACCAGTTTATAGGCGGCCATGGCGACGGGAGACAGAAGCCAATATTTTTATTCTTACTACGTCCTACATCCACACATACACATTGGTACCATATAACTGATATATTATACATTAATCATTTTAAAATATCAAAAAAAATTACTGACATGAAAGTTATTTTACTGTAAGGAGCTTCTCGTATTTGTTACATCTCTGAAAAACTTTTGTATGTGAATATATATCTTGTAGTTATTCTGCTATAATTGTGATGTTTTACACTATATAAAACAAAAATAACTTAAAAATTCATAAAGTAATTGAAAACAACAATTGTTAAAATGAATCTTTTTTTTTTTCATTTTATTTTTTAATAATTCTACTGGGAAACAAATAGCAATGAGACAATTCCAAAACTGATTAATAGGATAGTTTCAATAATTAATACATTGCATATTGCTATCTTCTTAGTGGGGTTATTCATAGTACAAGATCCACATATGATATCCTGTCTGAATACTATAACTCTTTCTTCTCACTGAATTAAGAGAAAACAACTTTAGTTCTATCCTAACTTTTTTATATACAGATACAAAATAGTCCTTCTTTTGCATCCTCTTTTTTATTTAGTTTTCTTAGAGATGGGTATCCCATTGCCATTTAAACATTGTAGGTGTGTGATTTCAGCAAAATAATCCAATATAGTCCAGTAGTCCATAATAGTAGTGGGTTATCCATGGGACTGGCAATGTCAGAAGTTGTTGACTTGAGCCTTTCACAGCTCAGCATATTAATATGGCTTTTTTTTTATTTAGAGGCCTGAATTTTATTTTATTTTTTATTTTATTTTATTGAGAAACAAATAGCAATAAGACAGCTTCAAAACTGATTAATAGGACAGTTTCAATAATTATTATATTGTCCATTGTTGTCTTCTTAGTGTTTATCCATAGTACAAGATACAGACAGGATACCCTGTCCAAATACTATTAGTACAAATCTTTCTTCTCATTGATTTAAGCAAAAGTAGCTGTATATCTATCCTAACCATACTGTATATACAGATACAGAATGGTCCTTCCTTTGTATCCCCTTTTTCTGTTTAGTCCTGTCAGAGATGGGTATTCCTTTGGCGTCTAAACACCATAGGTGTGTGAATTCAGCAAAACAATCCAACACAGTCCAGTAGTCCACAATAGTAGTAGGTTATGCACGGAAGTTGTTGATTTGAGCCTTTCACAGCTCAGCACATTAATATGGCTTTACTTTATATACCTCGGTTTTATACTTTTCTGCTGGGTAGTTAAGACTAAGATAAACCTATATAACAAGAAATGTATCTTTTTTAATCTGATAAGGTCAGTCAAGTCCCCTCAGGATTTATCCTGCAACCCTGTACCACAGTTTGCAGATGTTATGTCAGTGTCAGCCATGTGGATGAGCCACAGCCTTTGCTTGATGGACTTGCTCTCTGTGAAAGCCTGAACAAGGACAGCAATGTGTAATTCAAAAACCATCATTCAATACTTCTCATCTTGATCTTCTAAATGTGTAGCATTTCTAATGTCTTATAAATACTCTCTTTAAAACAATTTTTTTAAAAATTAAAAAACAAAAGAATTAAGGTTTATTGAAAGCAATCATTAATATTCTACTATTTGACCAATCGTGCATAGTTATATCTGTTAATCTGAGCAACAAATTTGATATTAAAAGTAGGTAATATAACAACCATTGTTAATTTGCTGTTCTTGTTTTTAAAATCTGTAACATATGTATTTTTGTATATTACCCTGTTTTGGTCTTTGTTTCTGTGTTTGTTTTTAACTTTCCAAAATAACATTTTTGAAACAAAAACAGAATTAGTTAATATTAAGAATGAGACAGATGCTAGGGTTCAATCATTGGCATGCCGTGCTGGCCTTGCCCCTAGAGCATGCTGACACAACTACTGAAACTGGGCATGGTGGCGCATGCCTGTTATCCCATCACTTGGGATTCTGAAAACAGGAAAATCACTGCAAGCCTGATCTATGTAGTGAGAACTTATAGACCCTGTAGACCATATACCATACACACACACACACACACACACACACACACACACACACACACATATATGAATTTTAAAAAGAAATTCTAAGTCTGCTATTAAAAAAGCTTTTGGGAATATTCATAATGTGTTCATTTGGTGTCACCTAAAGGCTTGTTTTTCAAATGAGAGTGCTCAAACAAGAACATACATATTCAGATTCTCTAACACCTTAAGAACAGGCCCTGGAGTAATTGATATATGGGCACTATGACATGGATTAGGAGTTTCTGAACCTCAAATGATCCCCAGGTAGAGCTAATCAGCTAATTACTTAACTATATCTGAATGCATAAGTGAAATTCACAGGCTGAAGGCCAGTAAAATTCTCACTGCTGCCTGACATGTAGGACATTATAAGTAAGACCAAGAGAAAGCTTCTGAAGTTATACCTGCCTGTCAGACAATCAATAACATAGGACAACTCCATTCTCCAAGTATGAAATTAGTTGTGCAGCTGCACAAATGACAAAGAATAGTCTTCCTTCTGATATCAATACTATGTTAATGTATTGAGATGCTATCATAGCTAGATAAAATACAGAGTGACTGTAGATTTTCATCGATTTCCATTGGCCCAGAAATGGTTCTCCACAAGGAAATGTTTTTACAAAATATTAATTTTAGCTTTTGATTTGGTAAGTGATTTTCATCTATAACTATCATTAGGTAAAATTGAACAATTTAAGTTTTGTGTATTAAGAACTATAGTCACTTTTTGTTAATAACATACTTCTCCTCTCAGTTTCAGTAACTTTTCTAAGTACTGAAGTCTTTCTCTTTAGGATACTAATTGGTACCTATGAGCAGGAAATTTAGGTATATGAAAAGCTGTAAAATAAAATACTAGAAAAGCATAAAACTTCAACCGAGAAAAATCTCAGGCCTTCTCCATCATTAATGTTTTAGGACTTATTGTTCTTACCTACACATGTAAACATCTTTTTAAAGTGTGTTACCCTATCTTATATTTTCTGTCACTAAAGTAGTTCTATCTAATATGTGTTATGCCTCTTCCTGTTTTGGAGCCAACATGTATCACATTCTTAGCTCTCACACTGACCCATTTCTGAAATTTCTGTAAAGACTGCTGGTTTTAAGTGGACACAGAATGACAGAGGGCTCTATAGTTCATGCATGCTGTTCTCCAAGCTGCTCTGGCCATCCTCACATGACTCAACAGATTCAAACTTGCTAGAGGTCTTTTTTGTGTTCAAGGACATTGTACCTTTCTCAGATTGAATCATGTAAAAAGGAATGACAAAAACCAAACTGAAAGGGCTGGTCAAATAGCTCAGCAGATTAAAGCACTTGCAAGCAAGTACAGGGGCCAGGGGTTCGATCCCCAGGCCTGCCATGCTGGCCCCACCCCCAGAGCATGCTGACACAACGATTCAGATAGGTATAGTGGCATGCGCCTGTAATCCCAGCTCTTGGAAGGCTGTAAACATGGGGAGCACTACAAGTCAGTCCAGTCTAGTAGTGAGACCTCAAACACCCTGTAGACCCTTCCCTAAAATACAAAAAAGAAAAATGATTTCATGCTAGAATTTTCCCTCTTCAGCAGTGGAGTACCCTGTCACAGAGAAACGAAACATCAAGAGAGAGGCATTAAAATACACATGAGGTCCTTCTAAGCACAACGTCCCTACCACTACACAACTCATACAATTTTGCACTTACAAATACACCCAACTGGCATACTGGGTGGACTATCCTGGACACAAACATGTATGCACTCTCAGATGCGAGTTGTGCTTTGTGTAAGCCCAGATCAATGAAAATAAAGATAAAGGGGCTGAGAAAATCAATTGCCAATACTTTGTCTCTTCCACAGACTGGCACTAGATCAGGATGCCTCCCCCCACCCAGGCTCTCCTGGAAAATTAATAGGGGACAAGGTCACACATCGCTGATCACCTTGCTGCCTCTCCGCTCATTGTGTTCACCAGCAAAATCACACACCCCATCACACCACACCATTTCACATCATTTCTTGGATCAATTTCTGCATCTTTCCCAGATTTCTGCCCTGGACCTCACTCCTAAACAAATATTATCACTTTACTCCTTGACATTGTATCAGTTTCATAAGCCCCAGACTAAGATATTCAATGGATTTTTACAATTTTTATTTCTCCCTTTCTTATTTTAGTTTACAATATTCTGATCAAAAGTGTATTTACAAAGCTTACTCAAAATTATCAAAGTGGAGCTGCGGAGATAGGTCAGTCACATAAGTGCCTGTCTGGCAAGTGCGAAGTCCTGAGTTCAATCCCCAGTACAAAAACAAAAAAAATTACCAAAGTAACATTTTTGCAAGAAATTATTACGTTGGCTATCAATTGCATAGTAGAGTGTGCAATTTACATATGCAAAATGCTAAGTTTCTCTGCACTGAAGCAAAAAAATAAAATAAAGGAAAAATAAAGAACACTGGGTACAAATGATATTTTAAGTATCTAAAATGCAACTAGAAAATGCAATAACATCACTCAATACAAAAAACCATAAACAAATTTACTAAAAATATTACATATTTTTAAAACTACTCCATTGTCATAATTGTCATCTAATTTTGATGTTTTCACCTCACATTATAATGCAGTTATATCAAGGATATATTCTGATGATATTTTGAATAGAATTATGGAATTCTAATGATATTATCACCACAATTATGTTACAACCCATCATTTGCTCTAAGAAATGAATTTATATGAATAATCCTAGAATTCAGCATAAAACCAAACCCATGAAATCTGAAGATGTTGAGGAGGGTTTTATTTTACGTGCTTTGCCAGTCCACATACATTTCATTCATCTGTGTTATTATTCCATAAGATGCCATGTTTTAAAATGAGTCTATTGGCCGGGCGTGGTGGCGCAGGACTGTAATCCCAGCACTTGGGAGGCTGAGGCAGGAGGATTGTTGTGAGTTCGAGACCAGCCTGAGCTACAAAGTGAGCTTAAGGCCAGCCTGACCTGCATAGTGAGACCCTGTCTCAAAAAGACAAAAAAACAAAAATAAAAAATTAATTAATTAATTAATAAAAAATAAATAAATAAAATGAGTCTATTACCAGTACTTAGAAGCTAGGAATAAAGAGTAAACAAGAAGCTTGTTATCTCAGCTTCAGTAGTGCTCATAATATATCAGGGAGATTTATGATAAAAATACAAATAAATAAATTGGTTATGATGGTACATTTTTATAATGATGCTAACATTTCATATTTCTAAGTGTTAATTTAGTCATACACAATTCAGCTATTGTACAAATCTATACATTTCCTTTCTCCTGCCATTATTGATTGTGTCAATACTGTTCCTTTCGTTTTCATACTTTACACTGAACTAGATCTTGATTTCCAATAATTATTCCTGAATGATTCCTATAATTATTCCTGAAACCCTGTACACAGTCTGTGTTAAATGTAAAAGAAATTTTAAGAGTGGAAAATCAATAAAATGATTGTTGATTCAGAGGATCAAATGTAGCTTAGGGAGAAAAAATGAAATTCTTAAGTTTAGATCTTTATTTTAAAAATTATTTTTAATTAATTTTATTGAGAAACAAAAAGCAATGAGACAGTTTCAAAACTGATGAGTAGGACAGTTTCAATAATTAATACATTTCATATTGTTGTCTTCATAGTGGTTATTCATACTATAAGATGCAGACATGATATCCTGTCTAAACACTATTAGTACAAATCTTTTTTCTCACTAAATTAAGAGAAAACAAATGTATGTCTATCTTAACTATTTTGTATATACAGAAACAAAATGGTTCTTCATTTGTATCCCCTTGTTTTGTTTAGTTTTGTCAGAGATGAGTATTCCATCGTCATTTAAATATTGTAGGTACATGAATTCAGCAAAACAATCCACTATACTCTAGTAGTTCATAATAGTAGTGGGTTATCAGTATGACTGGAAATGTCAGAAATTGTTGACTTGAGCCATTCACGGCTCAGATTATTAATATGGCTTTACTTCTTATACCTAATTTTTATACTTTTCTGCTGGATGGTTAAGATCAAGACAAAGCAAGACTTATACTACAAGAAATGTACTTTTATATCTGACAAGGTCAGTCATATCTCCTCAGGTTTTACTCTGAAACCCTGTGCCACAGTCTTCAGATCCTTTGTCAGTGTCAGCCATGTGAATGAATCATGGCTATTGCTTGACCAATTTGCTTTCTGTGAAAGCCTGAGAGAATGTTTTCTCTCCATGTGACTCTCTTTAGGCACAGTCCACATTGTCAATCACTTTCCTCTGTGGCCCCATAATCTCCTTGATCAGAAAATTTGGGACATCACTGAGTTACAGAATGTTACAGCACAGGTTCTCCTATGTCCTGAGTCCTCACTGACCTTGAAAGGCTAGGGCCAAAATGTTGGCTGTTCTTTCAGCCCTTCTTTCTCTCTAATTTTTGGTCTGAAAACTTAAGTTGTTAACCCTCCAGAAGAGAAGTTTGATATTGTTACCTATAACACAGGCAGTTGAGCTTAACCTGTCTGTCTGAATATCAACATCTTAGACATAAAATACTTACATCAAACATCTTAACATAAAATACTTTATTTTCCATCAAGTATTTATATGTTAAACTTTAACAAGTATTGATATACTATACTTTAATTAAAAATTATTGTCCTTGTTTCAAGAATAAGAAATGACCCAAAGATGGTGATACAGACCTGTGATCCCTCCAATGTGAGGAAGAGGCAAGAGAATCATGAGTTCCAGGCCAGCCTAAACTGTGAACTAAAGCTGTTTCAGAGAGAGAGAGAGAGAATAAAAAGACTACAAGATACCTGCAAGATGAGCTTTGTAACTTCAAATAGAAACAGCATCAAAATCAAGCCATAAACATGGATCTGTCTTCATCCCTGTTACAGATATAATCATCATGTACATTTTTCATGTACTTATATTAAATCCAATATTCTGTACTATGTATGGCAGTACTAAATTTATTCTAAATGTTTATGTGTATATTTCATAATAAAATTTCCCCTTTTTTAATGCATTTGATTGTTGCAGGGTCTCATTACACAGATTGCACTCATGGTAATCCTCCTGCTTTCAACCTCCCTGACACTGGCATTACAGGTGGGTGCCACAATGCCTGGACTCGCTCAGCTCACCCTGGGGTCAGAGCTAGCATAGCATGTGGTGCTGGGATTGAATTGCGGTTCCTGCACTTACCTTTTCACTGGCGCTCTACTTAATTTGTGTGTGTGTGTGTGTGTGTGTGTGTGTGTGTGTGTGTGTGTGTGTGTTTTAGTACAGGGTCTATAGGGTCTCACTACGTAGATCGGGCCCATATTGATTCTCCTGTTTTCGGCCTCCCAAGTGCTGGGATTACAGGTACGTGCCACCATGCCCAGTTTCATTCGCCATCTCAGCAGATCCTGGGAGTGGGGTGGCAAGCCATGCTAGGGATCAAACCCCAGCTACTGTATTCTGCCTAAGCAGGAGCTATAGTCCACTAAGCTATCAGGCAGGCCCACATTTATTTTTAATTAAACATAAAGTAAGAATTTCTTTCCTTCTCTCTTTCTTTCTTACTTCATTTATTTTGTATTTTTAGGGAAGGGATTACAGGGTGTCTAGGATCTCACTACTACATTGGACTCATAGTGATCTGCCTGTTTACAGCCTCCCAAGAGCTGAGATTACAGGGTGTGCCATCACACCTAGTCTCTATTGCCATCTCAGGAGCTGGGGATTTAGCTCAGTGGTGTAGTGCCTTCCTCATAAGCACGAGGTCCTAAGTTCAGTTCCCTCAAAAATAAAAGCATAGATGTGTAATCCTTGTTCCAGGCTCTGTCTTCTAGGGACTTGGGGCTAGAACAACTTCACATATGTTCCTGGAATATTCATATCTCCTAGAACTAAATTTTCAATTGTCATATCAGCATCCCTAGGGGCAGGGAAAGCAAAGCAGGCCCAGAGACTGAGCCTCCATCCTCTGTGCCTGCTTGTAGGTGCTTTAATCCACTGAGCTATAGCCAGCCCTATAAAGTAAGAATTTCTGAAGAAATAAATTCTATCAAGCACACAACCTTTTGTACAATAAGGTAGTTTGCACCAAAAAAATGGTTATAATATATTTTGACAACATTTCTTATGCTTTCTATACATACACATTAACATAAAAACACATGCATACTTATTAATATGCTTAGGTAAAAGATTTTCTAGTCTTTAGAAATCAAATATACTATAGAAAAAGTAATCAGTGTGAAGTGCACAGACTGTCACTTCAGTTTCTGCCAGAAGTCATTCACGTCCTTGTTGTTGCTATGGTGCAGAATGTTTCCATTTTTTCAGCCAGCACCGTACCTGCCAAAGAACTGACAGAAATGCCTGCTTCAGCTTCCTATTTCCCCAAATCAGTACATACGAATGGCATGAAGGATAAAAGGTCCCCACTACCTGGGAGAAAAAGAAAAGTTCATGCTGCCACCTGTAAAGCCAAACAGACAGAATCACACACAAAGAGTACACGGCAAATAACAAGAGAAAGGAGATCATGGTTTGCAAAGCCTTCACATGCGCCTTGGAGCTGGGGTCATGGGATCCTTTGCCATAGGCCTGCATCTTCGTAAGATGTTTACAAAGGGAGTAGATTAACAGCAAAAAGCAGATCAGAGATGTAAAAAATGGCATGGATATCACTACATTAAATACAACTATACATAAAGTGTCATTTACAGTGTCCCTTGGTTCTGTCTTCCACGTAACATTTCCTTCACATTCCTTCACTCTCATTGTTTCATGCTCAGTCAGTATCACAAGCTGAAGAAGCAGTAACATCAATGTCCCCAACAGTACACCCAAAATGACACTCTTCACTCTTCTCTTCAAATGAAGAAAAACAAGGTTGGAGAAATTGGCTACTTTGAGCAAATAAAATATGCTCAGGCCAGCAGCAAGCCAAGTACTAAAATGGTTGGCTATTGACCAGGCTATGAGAAAATAAAAGTCTTCACTAATTCGTAAAACTGGATTAAGCATAGTTTTAAACATATTTATCGTTATTACCCAAAGCAAGCCAAGCCTGGATACAGCCAGAGCAGTGATAATCTCATCAGCTAATGAGAGCTTTTCTTTTCTGACCCAGTCAATGTAGTTCACCACTACTATGAAAACATTGGCAAATTTTCCAACAACAAATTCTGCCATGGCTAAAATCAAAATGCTCCATTGTAAAATGATCATATCTAAAAAATCAGAAAATATAGGGCTTGACTCCTCTAATCCACTAACTGAATTCTATATACCATTGACTTCTGGTTGGGCAGTTCTATTTTTTCTTTTAAATCCTGTGAGCACTGTCAGGAAGGAAAGCAGCAGAATGTGCTTGTGGATTAATTCAATCCTGTCTTTATATAAAACTGCTTTTTTCCCTAAGAGCTAAAATTAGCTCTTACTCATACATCTTGCCACAGATAAACACAGATCACAACCAATGTCAGGGTGAAAGCTGCATTCTGATTTGCTAGAATGCAAATAAAGAGATATTCTATTTCAGTACTCAGCAGTTTTTCCTTGTTTTACCTCTATAATTTGTGTAAGTCTACTTTAGTTTCTTAAAAGTAAAATTTTAGATCATAAAGCAGGAAGCATGCAGTGAAAATCTAAGTCATTTGATGAAGCTTGGTCTGATTTAGAATCATCGACACCATGGATTCATTTTAAATGTCAGATTTAAAAATAAAATTCACAAATTTTTCAATCAAAAGCAGCTAAGTCTCTGTTCTGAAAGTGGAAAGAACAACCGTCTTACTTTTGTCTTGTTGCGGAGAAAAAATGTCCATTGCACAAATCTAAGGAAGGAAAGGTTTATTTAGCTCCAAGTTCATGGAGATTTAAGTCCATAATCAGTTGGCTCTAAGGCAGGGTAGCATGGCAGAAAGGGCAACAGTTCATGGCCATAGAAGACAGCGAAAGCAGCAAGGTCAAAAAATGGGGAGAAGAAAGCCTCTTTTCCTCCCTTATGGTATATGTAAGCTACCCACCCTTGGGACAGTATAGCACTCACACTATCTCTTGCACAAGCTGAGGATGTTTAAAAAGTGAGGTCCCTCACCCCCTGCTGAGTCACTCAAATTTCTAAACATCTCCAGTTGACACAGTGCACAATGTCCTAGAGCAGGAAGGGCACCTCCTCCACATCCTAGGATGTAGAACTGTTGAATTACTTAGTTAAGCTTCCAGACTTCTCAAGTTGACACAATACATCAAACATAACAACAATCTCTTTAAATCTTGTAACTGATAAATAATGCCTATATGTTAGTTTATTCTTTAGAACGTGAAAAGCATGCCTATTGTAGTCACATTTTGCGAAGTGAACAATACCTGACATATATGCTATAAAATTATTTTATGACAGTCACTCTAAGAATCTTATACAAAGAGTGCAGGAAATCTGCCCACACACTAAAGACTGGAGAATCCAGATGAAGGCCTGGATTCCATAGTAATAGCCTACATAAATCCAGCTGCAGAGCAGAACCCATAACAGTGCCTCCCACAAGTCCAACTGGAGCCTAGAGCCCATGACATCTCACACAGGCTTGTTTCACGGTTCTATGCTCAGAAAGCCCAAAGATCAGTGATGGAAGCTACAAAGTCTGTGGCAGTGGGATGAAGGATCTGTGGTAGCTGGCTTAGAGATCTGAACTGGAGCCAGGAAGTGACACTAAAAGTAAGAAAAACAGCACCCCTGAAAAGCGCCATAGCCAGTCTCAGCAACAGTGAGGTCCCAAGTTCTGCCAATGATGAGGAAAGCTGAGTTCCCATTGGTAAAACAATGCAAAAAGCTTCTCCAGGAGACTGAGTTATATACTACCTTCACCTTCAGAACCAGGAAACAATGTTCAAAGTGAGAACCAGAGCTCCTCCGAAGTGAACCACAGCCATTCTCAACAACAGTAAGGTCCTGAACTCCCTCCATGACAAGAACTGTTCAATTCATCAGGAAAGCCATCAAGACAAGCTCCTCCAGGAAAAACTACAGCACGCACCACCTTCTGATATTGCTCCTCTCTAGTTCTGTCTCTTCTGTTGCTGACAGCAATTTTCAGGTGGGCCTCCCACACCAAGTACCACACTGGTTCAGTTCAGCTGGGCGTTACAAATTGACCACTAGTTCTCAATCCACCGCAATACCTGTATATGCACACAAGTATACGCCCAAACATGCATGCACATATCTCCAGTGGATGGAAAGAATTACTGTTCTTTGATCTAAAGGTGAAAAAAATATGCTTCCAGGGATTGTATAAGTTTAATTAATGCTATTTGTTCTTCAGACTTTTTTAGCACATCAATATTTTGTAAACATATCTGTCATGCCTTTGTAAAGTTACTCTCTTGTATTTAAATATTATTTCAAGTAATTATTTAAATATTATTTAATTGAAATAATCAGCAATTTTCTTAGTAGTTCTTATTTAGTATATGTTCTTTATCATAGAATCAAGACTTCTCCATAGGTAAGTGTTCAGCTTTATCATTATCTAATTAATTCATTTTGATGACATATTTTTAAGATTCATAGACATTAAATTTGAATTAGCTGCAAGTTACAGAATTTATTCCTTCGAAGTGTTTATAGTTAACTGCTTTGTGAGGATATTGGAGTCAGATGGCAAAAAATCAGATTTTTTGCTTGTATAACTCTGATCCTAGACTCTGCTTTGAAATTTCTCTTGGCCTTAGGACAGTTGCTTATTTAAAAACACAGAGAGAAAAGATAATTGTCTTTGGCTTCAATTCAGGAGTCCATATACTAATTGCATGAAGTGCTTCTGTTGTGGCAAATGCATCAAGAGAGGCACTCATGGGAGATGGAACATAAAGGAACAAAGCTTTATCGAAAGCCAGCAACCAACACTTCTGACAAGGAGTCAGAATGCAAAATGTCAGCTCCAGTATGGGCTTCCTTTTCACATTTAAGTACTTTTTACATTCCCATAGTAACCACATCACTTTACTTCATTTTCAGGAATGCCACATACTTATCACGAGGTTTACATTTCCCAGAAACTCAACCGTCTGCCAGTCAGGCAGACATGGTGGTTTAAAGTTTACCACTTCTCAGCTTGTTCTAACTACTTGTTCACATTTTCATAGCCTTGTCTTTCTTGGTGGGTTTAGGGTTAACTATGTGGGAGGAGGTAAGAGAGTGAGTTCATGTACAGCTTAAGTGGACTTAAGTGACTTTAAAAGTGGAATTACAAAAGGAAAAAGACATGTGTTTATATGCAGGATAGTTTCGATAATTGTACTGCTGATTTCTGCTGGTCTATTGAAAGGACCAGTTAATCCTTAAATTGCTTTATTCTTATATTTTTCTTTTGAATTTCTTATAACTTCTTTTCATTGTTGCTTTGTCCTTTTTTTTAAATCAGTTTTGTAGGTTTGTATCTGGTAACCTGAACAACTAATTTGAAAATAACATCATGCAAAACAGGAAGATAGTTCAATTCATATTAGTTTCTTTAATGAAATTGTGCATCACTTCTAATGTTTTTGTTACTATTTTGTATTCTTTTAAAAATTCGCATTAGTTTCTTTAATGAAATTGTGCATCACTTCTAATGTTTTTGTTACTATTTTGTATTCTTTTAAAAAATAGAAAAAAATTTAAAAAAGAAAATTGAGTCTCTCTCGCCCTATCACTTCCAGGTGGTTCTGTCTGATTTAAGGTATGAGCCAGAGGTTGTTCAGTATTCACTTGATCCTGTGAAATCTAGACTCAAAATTTACCTGTGAGGTTGTAGGGATGCAGCTCAGTGGCGGGATGCTTCCTTACAAACACACAAGGCCCTGAGTTCAATCTCCAGAACTGAGAAGAAATAAAGTAGTTTCACGCAATGATTTCCACACATAATTTCTATGTGATGCATAACACATGAAATAAAAGAAAGATTTCTTCCTGGAACAACGAGGTTGCAAACACAAGTGGCTGAAATTATATTTTAAGCTCACCAGAGACCTGTGCAGGCAAGGAAGACCAGCTACACTGAAAGCCTGTTGAAGAGAGTCTATATGAAGAATATATATACCATGAAATCACTATCAAGTTCAAACAAGATTTCTTTTTTTGCAGAAAATTAAAAACTACATGTAAGTGGAAACTTTGAAGTGCCAAATAATGTTTTTAAACCATAAGAGAGTTGGATGATTATACTTTGTGGTTTCAAAGTTTTTTAGAATGCAGTAATATTTAAGATAGTTTGATAATATTTAGATTGAAAAAGGAAACAAAGAAATAACTGTGAGTCTAGAAATTAACATGATGTTAATGGTAAAAGTTACTACAGATATTCAATAAGAAATTATTACTTTTGCACACAAATGCTGCTAGTAAACCTGAAAAATGATGAACTTAGGCTATTACTTCCAACCAGACACAAAAATTAACTCAAAATTGAACTTCAACTTCTAAATGTACAAGCTAACACAATAAAACATTAGAATACACTAAAGCTTTTTTGTTCATTTTTAAAGTTTAATTAAGAAGACCTCTTAGACACATCAAAACCATGGCACACATATGTAAAAATTAATAACAGATTGCAAAGTTTATTTTTAAAATTATTTATTTGATACAGTGTCTCACTACGCAGTTCAGGCTCATAGTGATGCTCCTGCCTCAGCCTCCCCAGTGCTGGGATCACAGACCTGTGCCTCCACACCCAGTATCAGGGCCAACACAGCATACCCAGGGTTCTGGGGCCAGCACAGCATGCAGTACAGGGCATTAAACTTGGGTCCTTGCACTTGCCAGGCTCTGGCCTACACTGCAAAAGTTGAAAGTTTCTCTTAATTTCAAGAGTATAGAGAAATAATTCATGAAGCAAAATAGACAAGCAGAAGGCATCAAAAAAACAAAATCTAATAGTATGTTGTGAATAACATGTAACACAAAAAAGAAATTTAGACTAAAAATCTAAGGATGGAAAACAATTTTCCATACAACAGTTACTTGAAAATAAGCAGGAATAGCTGTGTTATTTTTAGACAGTGTACTTCACACTAAAACTCATCAAATGAGGCAAAGAAATACAAAATATAATGCTAACAGAATTGTTTAACTTAAAGAGATAACAGTTACAAATACATATGTACTAAACCGTGGTGCACCAATTCATAAAATGAACACTAATAGAAAAAAAAAAAAAAAAGATGACAGCAATACAATTATAATAGTGGATCTTAGTAACCCTATATTGCAAGTAAATCAACATATGTTATTCTTGGATAACAACTTACCTGTTCTTGAATCCTCACCACAGGGTCTTATTAAGGGAAAAACATTTTTATATGTATTTAGTTCAGGGTCCACAGGGTCTCACTACATAGATCAGATTCGTAATAATTGTCCTGCTTTCAGCCTCCCAAGCACTGGGATTGCAGGCACGAAACACCATGCCCAGTCTCAATCACTGCCTTAGTGTGCCCCGGGGGTGGAGACCATTAAATTTTCCCTTAATACTGTGCCCAAGGCATGGAAAATTTAACAAGCACAATTTCATCTCAAAATAGTATTCCAATAAATAAAATATAAGCCACAGTGGCAGTGTGTTTTATTAAGCTATTAAGATAGTGTAACTATAAGTAAATCCTTTTATTGTCCATATATTCTTATAAATGAGACTTTTGCCTAACAACTCTATCATTATCCAATTGTGATACAAAAGATTTATAAGTTACTTCTATTTGTCCATTAATTCCTAAGAAATAAGATCATGTTTATAAAATACGTCATTTATTTTTATGAGAATTTTACATACACTGAGAACTAAACCTTCTTGTAGTTATTCTCTGATGAGTTTAAGATTATTTATGAATTATTTGTTCAAAAAATGCACCTTAAGTTAAAAATATGTTTAATTTTTTTTTT